>BQNB010189708.1:0-11846 GCA_026074375.1 Tanacetum coccineum | reverse complement strand
ACTACAAATATAATAGCACGAATTAAAAACAAAAAAAATTAACTAACTTGAAATTTAAATGCACGAAAAGTAAAAACGCGAGCTAAAACTGAAATCTAAAATCTAAAGCACGACTTTTAACAAATTTTATACCTAAAAATCAAAAATTTAAAAAGAAAATTTTAGGAAAAAGAATTGGAATTTTTTAATCTATTTTTGAATTTTTTATGAATTTTCTAAGATTAATGAATTAATCAAAAATAAACTTTTTCTAAAAATTAACACTGAAATTTTACTTTTATTTTTCAAAAATACTAGATTTAAAAATAAAATTATTGCAAAAAGAATTCTAATTTTTCAACTGTTTTTCTATTTTTTATGATTTTTCTAAGAAAAAGATATTAACTAAATTCTATTTTAATTTCTAGAAAATACAAATTTAATTGGAAAAATATGGAAAAATGATTTTTAGAAACTACAAAGGTGCAGAAAGTTATAAAAAATAAAAGCCCTAATTTCTACTTTTTATTTTTCAACTAATTTGATTTATTAAAAATCTAACCTAATTACTAATAATACTTTTAATAATAAAAAGGAAAATTAAAAGAAAATAGGAAAGACAGGGTAGAAAATGTAATAAAAGAAAGAACAGGGTAGGCGGGCAAAATACTAGAAATTTACACCTTAATGTAAACGGGTAACCTTGAAGTTTGAGAAAAGAACCAATAACAGTTCATAGATAATTTACTATTTTGGCTTATTAAATTTTGAGAATGAGCAAAAACTTAAAACTACAAAAGTTGCTATTAGCATAATGCTATCAACTTTACAAGGCTCTTTGGACTTTTTACCCATGAAATAAGGCTAGAAATAAGCAAACTCCATGGCTGTTTACAGAAAATATTGTATTTAAAGGGCTTATAAATTTTTGCTTATAGAGAGCTCAAAACTTGATGAAAATTAAAACTAAAAACTGCTTATTGAAGATTAAGATGTGCTTAAAGGAGATTTAAACTAAAATTAACCTATACTTAACAAGTTTAGAAAGAAAATGAAGCTGAAAAATGCAAGGTTTTAATGAAACAGTTTTTTTAGCTTTTTCCTTATAAGCTATCAAGCTTATTTTTAGACCTTAAGGGCTGAGATTTAGAAAATAAGCTAATCTACTTATCCAAAATCAATCTAGCTAAAAAGATTTGCAAGGTTTTCATAGAAAATAGAAAATAATCAAGAAGTAAATTGAAGAGTATAAGCTGAAATCATATGTATTATGCTGATGTGTTTTGCTGCTGGTGCAGTGTGCAAGGCTCAAAGTTATAGGAAAGACTTTTAAAGCTAACTTGTGACAGAATGATCCTAAGTGAACACTCAACAACCTTTATTCTAAGATGCTTGTAAAAAAAATACTAAAATTCTAAGACTCTAAAGACTGAAATGATGCCCTGGTGCAAAATTAAGGTTTTGACACTCTAAATCTTGTAAAATTAAAACCTAACTTCTAAAACTTGTTCTAAACTTAGTTATATAACCAAACTCAACTAAACAACAGAATTTGACAGGAATGTTTTGACTTTAAGAGTCCAAAATAGCCTGAACCAAACACTCCTTAAAAGTTTTCTGTCAAACTAATTTTCACTTAAAACCTTTTAGACTCTAAAACTTTGTAAAACTTTTTATCTACTTATGCTAGATTTAACCTAATAAAGCTATTTTAGAAGTAAAATTATTAGCTTATTAAGAGAAATAAGCAAGTTACTCTTTAAGCATATTACTACTACTATTGACAGAAAAAGTGACAGTGATACTTTACTAGTTTAAAACTTCAATAGCCTGAAAACAATTCAAATTTAAGCTAAGTAAACTAAATGAATAGTATTAAAAATGAAGATTCAAAGTGATAAGCAAAAGGTAATAAGCTTTAAATGCTATAAAATGAAATTAAGAGAAAGTAACCTGAAAATTTGGAGTCTCAGAACTAGAGCTACTCTAGTTGAGTGTGTAAGCTCCTAAAATGCTTAATCCTAATGGCACCTTGCCTCTAGACCTTGCATCATAAGCTGACTTTGCTTAATTTGAGCTTTTTTCTTCTTGTACTTCAAAATTGAACTCACCTTTCTCTAATATCCATGTTATGATTGTAAGTGAGTGAAAATGGTAAATAATTGCTAAGAAAGGAATTTTAGCTAAATTTGAGCTTATTAGATGTAATAATGCTCTTATGAGATTATTTAAGCTTATTTGATTTAATTCAGCTTCAAATTGAAAAATGAGTAAGGTAAATCAAAGAACACAAACACTTTTAAAGTAGATTGATATTACTAGAATTGATAAGTACAAGTTAAGAAGGAAGAGTATAAGAGTACAAGAGCTTAATTGCTTAAAGTAAGGTTTAAATTGCTTAAAAATGAAAATTACAAAGTAAAAACTTAAAACAAAAAATTAACTACTGAAAAATGAAATCCTAGGGTGCTATTTATAGAGGAGTAGTGAAGAGAGGGAAAGGATTCTAGAGGCTTCCTTTAAATCTCATCCGTTTGATCTTTTGAAATGATTGTGAGCCGTTTGATGGGTTTGATGAGGAGTTATGGCCAATAGGGTGCTGCCACGTGTTGGTTTGTGAGTGGGGAGAGTGTATGAACTGGTTTTAACACTTAAAAGGAGCGGGGGTGTGGGCAATTTCGGGATTGGGTTGTGGGAAATCTTGGCGGGAAAAGTTGTTGTAGGTGGTTAGGGTTGTTATTCTTGTTGCGAGAAAACCGCTTATTATTTGAATCTTTGGAATGTTGGCAACATTGGTCCTTGTAGTTGTCTCCGCCATTGTGTAGTTATAAAGAGGTTTCTGAAATTGCAAATTCAGTCCTTGTTGCTTTCTTTCTTTCTTTCTTCTTTATAAATCACTTTCAACACTTGGCAAACTTGGCCCTTGAAACTTCTATCTTCAAAATAAGCCCTTGAATCTTTGAATACTTGACATCTTTGGCCCCTTGACTTGTAATTTGACTCTTTGACTTTCTTTATTCCTTTCTTTGACTGAGTTTGACTGTGTCGGGCTGATCCGGCTGTGATTTCTGGCTGATTTCTTTGTCTTGCTCTTGACTCTTTGTCTTTTTCCCGTTTCTTGTCGATTTTTGATCGTTTTTGCTTCTTTTTGTCTTTTCAATCCTTTCCTGCACAATTGGACACAAAAGCACACATTTTCTATTCTTTTGGCATTTAATTGGCTTTTATTTGGCAAAATCCCGGGTAAATTAGTATACAATTAAACAAATATCAATCTTCTTGCTTTCTTTAAAACATGCAAGGCTAAACCCTCCTTTGTATTTATCTATGATTGCATGAAACTTAGGTTGTAGATCCTTTACTTGATTACACCATATCAATATAGTCTTTACCGAGCTTTTTTTTACACCACAAATCACAGAAATGGAATTCTCTTCTTGATCAATTGTAACTTTGCCACAGGAGACTTAGAAAGAAATTGTGGGAGGGATAATCTTCTGTAAAATCACAAAACCTAAATTTGTGGAAAAACAAATGGATTTTTACCTTAATCAATATTTGATGTTGTTAAAAGTAGAAATGTTATCATATTAGTTAAACACGACATAACTAACTTTAAAACAATTGTTTTTGAATGGACAAACCAATTACTCATGAGATAACTGTGCTTGTAAAAGATCTTTTAATGCCTCTTGCTGAAAAGAAAAGAGCAAATGCAAGTGAATTTGAAAAATTGCTTAAAGAATAAATGTTTGATGAAATGTTTGATGATTTACAATGCGTCCAATCACTTGAAAAAGAGCTTGACGAACTGCAATCTGATAAAACTGAATTTTCAGATGAATATGATCTATTTCTCCAAGAATGCCTCTCAAAAGATATTTTGTGTGTTGTATAAAGTTCTATGATTGATATCGATGAATATTCTGAAATGGCATGCAAATATCTAGAAAAAGTCAAGGAATGTAAATGTCATGAAATTGAGCTTTCCAAACAAAAAGACACTGTTAGTAAAGAAGATTATCATAAACTGGTAAAAAGTTTTTTTACACTCGAGCAACACTTGATTTCTCTTGATCTTGCTTTACAACAATTTAAGGAACAACTTAAAAATGATAAAGTTTGGAAACAATAAGAATCAACTTTGTTTCAAGAAATTAATCAAAAGTATTTCAAGATACAAGATTTGAAAGCTCAATTACATGACAGGGACATTGCAATTAGTGAGTTGAAGAAACTCATTGAGAAATCAAAAGGAAAGTCTATGGAAACTAAGTTTGATAAACCACTTGTTGTTCGTCAAACAAATGTAATTAAGGTTCCAAAACCATCAGTTTTAGGTAAACCGACTCCTTTTTTAGATTCTCTTGAAAAGAGAATTTTTTCAAAACCAAGGTCGGTTGCCAAGACTGATGTGCACAAGGGGTTATCAAAACCAGTCACTCCACAGAATTTGCCTCAAACTGAAATTGGAAAACAAGCTGAAATCAACAAGAATGTGATTTAACAAGGAATGTATCTAATAGACACTAGGACAACACAAACTAGAACAACTCAGTTTCCTCAGACTTTTAGGAATTCTAACAATCATGTCTCTACTTCTACAGGACTAATTCACAACACTAGTGTTAGCATGCCACAACTTAGGAGCAATCAAATGAAAGATAAGGTTGTGCAAAACAATAGTCAAGTGAAGATTAAGCAGAAGGAAGTAGAAGACCATCATAGGATTTCTAGTATTTCAAATAAAAACAAAGTCTGTAATTGCATGCAATGATAGTTTAAAGTCCAGAACTTTGAATATTAATGCTGTTTGTGCAACTTTTGGTAAATGTGTGTTTAATTCAATTCATAATGCTTGTGTTTCTAAGTTTTTGAATAACGTGAATGCTAGATCTAAGAAGCCTCAAGTAGTGCCCATTAGACCTAGAAAACCCATAAGAAAAACAAACCAATCTGTTGCAAGACCCCCTAAGAAAATAGTTGCTTCAGACCCCACAATCTATAAATCCAAGAGTTACTATAAAATGCTTTATGAGAAAACCATTCAGGCATGGACATGGTGGATAGAAAAACAATGTCCATCAGGATATCAATGGATTCCTAAAACAAAAATGAAATGGGTGCCTAAATTTAGGAAAGAAAATATGAACACACGTATTAGTCCCACTATAGATAATGCATCTAGGATAATTAATTTCTTGAAGCTCACAAACTCTTTAGGATCTAATTTGTCAAATGTTCCATCATTCTCTAATTCTCTTGCAGATTATACAAATCATCCTATTCATTGTTGACTCATGATGCACAAAGCACATGACTGAAAATCTCAAGTTGCTGTGCAATTTTGTTAAAAAATATCTGGGTACGATACGGTTCGATAATGATCAAATTTCACCAATTCTTAGTTATGGGGATTTGGTTCAAGGAAACATCACGATCAAGAGGGTTTACTATGTCGAAGGCCTTAATCACAATCTATTCTTCATTGGTCAATTTTGTGATGCGGATATGGAAGTTGTTTTTAGAAAATCTACATGCTATATTAGAAAACTTCAGGGAAATGACCTACTTACGGGTACTCATATATCTAATCTCTACACAATAGCTCTTCAAGAATCTTCTTCACCAACTCTAATTTGTTTCCTAGAAAAGGCTTCACTAACTCAAGCATGGTTATGGCATCATAGACTTTCTCATCTTAACTTCGATACCATCAACCTGCTTTTAAAGAATGATATTGTAAAAGGCTTACCAAAGTTGAAGTTTATAAAAGATTAACTGTGTTCATCTTGTAAAATAGGTAGAGCAAAGAGAAGTTCTTTCGAGTCATTAACTGTTACCAGGTCGAGGAAACGGTTAGATTTGCTTCACATGGACTTATGCGGTCCCATAAGGATTGAAACCATCAATGGAAAGAAACACATTCTGGTGATTGTCGATGACTATTCAAGATACACATGGACTCTTTTTCTGAGATCCAAGGATGAAACTCCAGAAGTACTTAAAGACTTTCTAAAGATGATTCAACGTAAACTTCAAGCTCAAGTCATAACAATTTGAACTGACAAAGACACAGAGTTCTTGAACAAGACACTCCATGCATACTTTAAAGAAGAAGGAATTGAACACCAAACATCAACTCCTCGAACACTTGAACAGAATAGCATTGTTGAAAGACAAAACCGTACTCTGGTTTAGGTTGCTCGAATGATTCTTTCTGCTTTTAAACTTCCTTTATTCTTTTAGGCTGAAGCAATAGCCACCGCATGTTACACCCAGAATAGATCTCTCATCATCCCCAGACATGAAAAGACACCTTACCACATCATTAATGAAAGGAAACCTTCTCTCAAACACCTTCACATTTTTGGCTGCACTTGTTACTTAGTCAAAGATGGTGAAAACCTTGACAAGATGAAGGAGAAAGGGGATCCGTGCATTTTTGTAGGATATTCAACAACTTCAAAGAGATATAGAGTCTACAACAAGAGAATCAGATTGATAGTTGAATCCATTCATATCAACTTTGATGAAATCAAGGAAATGACGTCTGACCACAACAGTTCAGGCCTCGCACCCCAACGACAAAAGGCATCTGATTATGACAACTACGGCCCCGCGCCCCAATTACAAAATCCGAGTTCTGAACGATACAACATGACAATCAGAATTCACGACAATAGCAATGAACCTTCAAGTTCAAAGGTGGTTCCAAATGTTTTTCCTTCAGCAGACAAAGCAGATTTGTCATAACAAGAGTTAGATTTTCTATTCAGTCCTTTGTATGATGAATTCTTCACTGCAGGAACTACAAGTGTGTCCAAGTCTTCCGTTCTCTCTGATAATTCTCAACAACAAGACACATAACCTACATTGAACATTTAACCTACAATAGAACCGATCACTCCAACAACAATTGTTCACGCTGAGGAAAACAACAATAATCAAGCAGCAGATGCACGGTTTAAACCATATGAATTTATCAACCTATTATGTACACCGGTATAAGAAGTTGCTAAGTCTTCCTCATACAATGTTGATACATCAAACATGATACATTCTACCAACGTCACCAATCCGACTACCGATGGACTAAAGATCACCCGTTAGAACAAGTTTATGGAAATCCATCCAAGCTAGTGCAGACAAGATGACAACTTGCAACCGATCCTAAAATGTGCATGTTCGCACTCACCCTGAGTATTACTGAACCGACAAACATTAAGGAACCAATGGCTGATCACGCATAGATCGAGGCAATGCAGGAAGAGCTTCATCAAGTCGACAAACTCAAAGTTTAGGAACTTGTTGACAAACCCTTTGGAAAGACAGTGATTAAACTAAAGTGGTTGTGAAAAATAAGAAAGATGAAGACAATATTGTTATTCACAACAAGGCACGACTTGTAGCTAAGGGGTATGCACAGGAAGAAGGTATTGATTTTGAAGAATCTTTTGCTCTAGTTGCTCGCTTGGAAGCTATTCGGATCTTCGTTACCTACGCCGTACACAAATCCTTTCCAATCTATCATATGGATGTTAAGCAACAAGACGGGTTCGTTGATCCTAATCATCCAAATAAAGTTTACTGACTAAGAAAAGCTCTATATGGATTGAAGCAAGCTCTAAGAGCCTCGTATGATAAACTCTTAAATTTCATGATGTCCAAAGGTTTCACTAAAGGTACTATAGACCCTACTCTATTCACGATAATATATAGGGAGGACATTCTAATTGTGCAAATTTACATCGATGACATTATTTTCGGGTCTACAAACCCAAATATTTCTAAAAGATTTGAAAAACTAATGCACAGTAGATTTGAGATGTCCTTAATGGGGGAAATGAAATTCTTTTTAGGATTTTAGATCCACCAATCTACAAGAGGTATCTTTATCAACCAGGCCAAGTACGCTTTAGAAATACTTAAAAAACATAGAATTGACACATGTGATAGCATTGGTACACTAATGGCTACTAAACCTAAACTGGATGCAGACTTGAGTGGATTACCCATTGACCAAACACAATATCATAGTATGATCATGTCACTCATGTATCTGACTTCCAGTAGACCAAACATAGTGCAAGCAGTATGTTACTGTGCACATTATTAAGCAAGACCAATAGAAAAACACCTCAAAGAGGTTAATAGGATCTTTCGATACTTAAAGGGAACCATCAATATGGGACTCTGGTATCCGAAGGATTCTGGTTTTAAACTAACTGCATTTTTAGATGTTGATCATGCCGGATGCCTTGATACTCGTAAAACCACTTCTGGAGGAATATAATTCCTAGATGAAAAGCTAGTCAGTTATATGTCAAAGAAATAGGATTCCATTGCAATGTCTACAACAAAAGCAAAGTACGTGGCGTTATCGGTAAGTTGTGCTCAAGTAATGTGGATCAGGACACAACTTAAAGATTATGGCTTCGAATACAACAAAATATTGTTGTATTGCGACTCTCAGTTAGCTATAGCAATCTCATGCAACCCCGTGCAACACTATCGTACCAAGCACATCAATGTCCGTTACCACTTCATCAAGGAACAAGTAGAACGTGGTATAATTGAACTGTACTTTATCAAAACTGAATGCCAGTTAGCTCACATGTTTATGAAAGCTCTATCACAAGATAGGTGTTAGCCTTAAAATATGTCGACTTATACGAAATTACATTAGATTAATATTTGTTAGATACGCAAGGACTAGAAACGTCAATATAGGATAGTAGGCGTATATATACCCTCCTATACTTCCATAGGAGGGTGAGGATTCATATTGTATCTCAAAAGTGTTTGTTGTTTCTTTCCCTAGAAAACACACACACTCTTTCCTTTCTCTCTATATAATCTTAATAATATGGCTACTTATTTGTTTAATCCTCCCCGACCTTTGGATCGTTAGTTTTAGGTTTGAATCTTTATGTGTAATAAGTGGTATCAGAGCCTAGAGGGAATTCGTGCTTGTGGTTTGCTTATTTTTATGGTGTTCGTGGTGTTTAAGCTTATTTCAAAGCTTATTTTTAGCTAATTTAGCTCACGGCTTGGCTAGGATAAGCCTCTTGGTTAATAAGCTTGTCCTTTCATTTCTACTAGTTTCTTGCTTCGTTTTTACTAGAATTCATGGCTTATTTTCTTTGGAAACTAGCTTATTTGAAGCTTATTAGGTCGAAGCTTATTTGCTTTTCTTTTTGAGTTTTTTTCTTATTTGGTTCGAAAAGTCTTGTACTTTCCTTGTTCCTACATGTGATAGCTTATATCCTAAGTTTTTCATGACTTTTTCATGGCTTTTTTAGGAGATTAAGCTTATTTTAGAAGCTAAGTTAAGCTTCTTAGCTCTTGGTAGCAGTTTGTAAAGGTTTAGGACAAGAATCGTACAATATTTTGTTTTTTAGTCGAATTGTTGCAAGAAAACAAAAAGAGGTACAGATAGCGGTTTGGCAATGGTCCCCTTTATCTGACAGCGGTTTGTCTTCTTGTGCAGCGGTTTGGTATTTTTACTAGTAGCAGTTTGGTAAAGAAATGTACCAGCGGTTTGGTTCTTTACTAGGCAGCGGTTTGATAAAACAGGTGGCAGCGTTTTACTCTTTTCATGGTTAACCCAAACAAAACTTTGCCAAAATTAAAAGTCCATAGCGGTTTGGTCAAAATCCAAGCAGCGGTTTGACTGGCAGAGGTTTGCTAAGCTTAGGCAGCGGTTTTCTTAGACGTGGCGGTTTGCTTAGGCAGCGGTTTGACGATAGGTAGCGGTTTTCCATTCGTGGCGGTTTGCCAATTTTTCATAGCGGTTTGATCAGACACTAGCAGCGGTTTGCTCTATGTCAAGGCAGTAGTTTGCCAACATTTTTATCCAGCGGTTTGTTCAACTAAATTGGCAGCGGTTTGTCACCTCATAGCAGTTTGACACATAGAAAACCCTGGGTTTGAATACCTAATTTCCCGATAAATTTTCAACCTTACCGCAAAGGTCGATCCGCGCATCAGGTGGGCATGTTACCGACTTTGGGCATATGACCGAATTTGGGAATCTAATAATCAAAACAAGAACACCAAAGCAAACACAACACTTAATCCTAAAACAATCATTAAAGATTCACTTAAACGTTAAAACGGCTATAGATTTAGACCTTAATGTCAACTGATCACGAAGTTTATCTAGTATCCCTTATTTGAGATTGAAGTGGGTTTCACGAAGGCGTCTACTTATTTCATCATCAAGAGTTCCTTCTACTTTCTACTTCTTTTCTTCAAACCCAATCTATCGATTGATGACTTGCTTGAACATATACGATTTATGATTGAGACTTGGATTATCTAGTTATACCCGATGTAAGGAGTTACATTGTAGTAGTCACTGGTTATAGCTATCACTTAAAGGAGTTACATTATAGTACTTAGTGTCACACGCAGATGCAGATGTGGATGTGCAAGAGGTGTTGTACTTTTCTTATACTTTGTGATTGGGTATAGGGTACTTAAAGGCTTCTTTCTACACCGTTCTTCAATCAACAATAGTGCAAGATTAAGTAACAAATTTGGGAGATTTTACTTCATTTTTAAGTTTGGTATATCAGGTTTACTTCACCAAGTGGTCATAGCAATAGCCGACAGAATATGAGGTTGGTAAGTTAGCCAGAGAGTTTAAAGGTTGAGATGTGATCAGCAACTCTCACGAGATATTTGAAGCTACAGAACGTCAATGATACTTTACAGTCTAAGTAACATCTCTCAAAGTTTTTCAATGTCATTCATAACTTTTCAAGATGTTTGCTTTAGACAAGAACTTCTCGAGTATATGGTCGTACACGTCAATGGTGCTTCTGAGAGTTTGAAACCATCATGGGGGAATACGTATACTTTGATACTTTGATGTAATCAGGTCAACTTCAAGGGGGAAGTAGTTTATACTACTTTACTTAGTATGTGTATTATGAAGTAGCACCCCATGTGGTATTCCGCTGCATTGTTGTATTTTTGGGGGTGTTACAGATATTCACCAAGACCAAATGTCATGATACAATATAGAAGCAGTATTAGTTGATGTAAGATGTACACATGTGAAGGATGACTCCTTAAATGTCAATTGCTCACACTCGGGACTTAGTTGACTTTGGTGTAGCAATTCACATCAGCACTATCCTGGAGGAAGAAAAGTGCATTTTTGGGTCTTAATTGATTTTGGTGCTACGGTTTCGACTTCGTTAAAAGGGATAAATTGTGTACTTCAGGTATTGGATGATTCTTCGACAAAATTCCGCTGTGCACTTTAAATGTCAATGTTAGAAGATCGTCCAAGTTACAACAATGTTTCAGAATCTGCTCAAGATACGGATGTTGGTTTGGGGGGAAGCTGATTCAGAAACTTCGTCAAAAAGAAGTCTATGAAGAAAGCTTTTCAAGACATGCTGCATGAATTGGGGGGAAGTTAATCCAACTCATGCATACTACAATGGTTCCAGAACAAGTCAAGACACAGAAGATCCAAGCTAAAGTACAAGTATCAAGACAGGAAGACACAAACGTCATCTACAGCATTAGAAGCGCCTTGGATGTCATTATATTATGTTGTATCTGTACTTGTTAGGAACATTGTAAGTAATTCTGTATGTCCACATATTAGGGGAAGATTGTTAGCCTTAAAATATAGGATAGTAGGCGTATATATACCCTCCTATACTTCCATAGGAGGGTGAGGATTCATATTGTATCTCATAAGTGTGTGTTGTTTCTCTCTCTAGAAAACACACACACTCTTTCCTTTCTCTCTCTACAATCTTAATAATATGGCTACTTATTTGTTTAATCCTCCCCGACCTCCGAATCGTTAGTTTTAGGCTTGAATCTTTATGGGTAACAAT
>BQNB010189699.1:0-11847 GCA_026074375.1 Tanacetum coccineum | reverse complement strand
TGCGAGATAACTAACGGGGTTAAATAAAATTTACGGTTAATTTACATAGAAAATACATGATCGAACTATATCATGGAAACCTCATAACTCATGATGCAAAAAGCATAATTAAATCAAATTACTGAATCATATCCTAGATAAATATTAATTGCATATCATCAATCATTAGTGATTACATCACATTGATTTTAAAATATAGAAAATACGAGTTTCTAATACTACGGTCATCGCTAAACGCTACTGGTCAATACTATAACACTAATGAACATATCTAAGGATGGTAGCCTATGTGCTTCCTAGCACACGCCTCAAATCTACCAACTCTCAATCGGTCATAAAATCGAAACTGTCATATCTGCCTCAGATCTCTTTGCATACGTGCCATGCCGCGCTAGAGTCGGTCAACTCTCTGACTCTCAACACTCACGATGCCTCTACGCCTCCTGTTATCCCTCTCCAACTCAGCAACTCTCTTAGTCAAAACAGTGACTGCCGTCTCAGCCCCAATAATCATATGTCCCTGCTCTCTCTGAGCTCCCTCAATGACCTATACACGATGGACTGGAATAGCCTCGGTGTGATCATGGAACCTCTGAACCAAATCTCCTAATGTCTCATATATAACCTCTACTGCTCCCTCCTGAGCAGGCTTAGGGGTATCCTTTGGCATCACAGGATGCGTAACCCTCTCAACTCTGACCTCAACTGGGCCCCTCGTATCTGTCTCACTCTCCTCTCTGTCAGTAGCCTCAACTACAACTCTAGCATCAATCCCTCTATCTCTAAGAGCATCCGCATAAGCGAAACACTCATCAATCTCAACTTGAATCTCAAGGTCAATCTCTATCATGTCGCTCCTCACAACATCAACATCCATCTCTAAATCAGCCCCTCTAGACCTAGACGGCTCAAAACTCTCATCCTCAAAGTCAACTCCCAATCCAACCTCTCTAGGTACATATGGCTCAAAACTATCCTTCAAACAATCCTTTAAATCCGTAGCTGTCTCAGGACTCCTAATCCTCTTAGGTGATGGTAAAAGATCTGCACGTGCCTAAGACAATGCCTCAAGGGTAGGTGAAGATAACGGTACAGATGCAATAGGCGATCTACTCCTCTTGCGTGAATGGCTCGCAGAAGAAGAATCATGAGATGGTGTCTCAGAAATAGCAGATGAACGATGAACACTCGGGACCGTTAGGAATACGAAATTCCTAGGAAAGTATCAGTCGCTTCCATAGATAACTATCGTTAGCTCGTTAGGTAATTTTTGGAAACTTACATAGTTAGTTAGAAAGGCCCATGGATAAACCCATGCAAGCCCAAGCCTACTTGTTCATTGGATGAGTGGGTAACGGTCCAACCCTCTTCCTCGTAGTCATCATGTGTACCGGCCCATTAAGATGGTAGCGGTACGGTCGACCATGAGGAATAGGTTGTCCCGGTGCAAGAACCATGACTTGACGTCGAAGTGCACCAGATGTTGTAGGCGACCTCTGAGTAGAAAGGGTAGTCTCAGTGAATGATGTATCATGGGTAGGTGATGGTGGTGTATCAGGTGTATCGCTGTCTGTGGTGTCAGTCTGAATAGTGGGTGGAGTAATCACTGGTGTGGTGTCGAGAATAGTGGTAGGGATAATATCGAACAGAAACTCACCAGCAGGTTCCCACGCTATCTCTAACTGAATGAAGAAACAGAGATAGCTGAAATGCCATGACCTGCACCAAGCAACAAGTTTATATAAATTATCCTTATACCCAACCAAGCATGATGCGGGAACGATTTAAAAATGGGTGATTTGAACGGAATGATAATGAATGATAGACCATCGGATGCCAGTACCGCGAAAGATATGCATATTATCTATTGTAATATTAGTTATAACTTAGTATTTAATTAATAATAATTAATTATGTTACGTATCTATAGTAAAAATCACGTAAGGCACATAATCACGTAAGGGTCATACTGGTTATAGTCCATACCTAGTTATATTGTACCTGGTCTCTATATTTGGCTCTTATACCAATCTATCAAACCCCAAAATAGCGTCCTTTCTTGTTTGGCGTGCGGGGGTGTGAAGCCATGGCTCTTTTCGTGTTATAAAGCATTAAGAACGACCTCTAAGGGTTCGTTTGAAAAATAACACTGTTGAATAGATATTTAAAATATTTAATAAGTTTACATCAATCAATTTAAAAGGTTCAAAGACCACATGCGGGAGCTTAAATGAGTTCACAACGGTAATTTAAGAAAAAACTATGGATAAAATCTGGAAAACTGGTTCGGCAATAGACTTCATATAGTTCAAGTAACAACATTCATGCTAAGCATCTAAGAAAAACATGCTTAAAACGTCAACATAAAGTTGGTGAATTCATAGGTTTAGTTCAAACGATGTTATAGTGGACCACAAGATATCAAAACGTATGCGACAATTATAACATATACAACTTCACATAAAAAGGTATTTACGTTGCACTAAGCTCATGACACTAAAGCTAATAATGAAAGATATCATGTACACTGCTATAAGTATTTGCTTGCCCTTACAAGTGTCCGACCAAAGACCACCTAATCAGTTTTGACATGACATATATCCGTTTAATCGGGAGCCCCGTGGGTAGTGAGCGCTACTCACCCGGATAGGGATAATTAGTCCAAATAGATCTATTTATTCACTCGCGATTCTAGACTGGTCTCGGTCAAGAAAAATTGACAGTTCTATGATTAGTTGGGCAATGGGTTAAATGCTACTTAGGCAACACGTAAATAGGGAAATCTCACGTATAGTACTTGTGTCCAGTTTTAAAAACAAGCAATGTTTCTCACCCCAAGTTTAAAATTTTGTAACACGAGTAAAAGAGTGGGGCTATTAACTCACTTTGATTTGGTGAATTGAGGTAGTGAATAGTCTAGAAATAATTCACTTTGTAACGAACGACGATATACGAAAGCAACCTATGAAATGGACGTTTGATTTAATATCAGATCGAAGAGAATTTACGGAAAATGCATAGGTGGATACTAGTGTACTTTTGTTAATATATCCCAAAAATTGACGTTTGTGATTGTGTAGTAATAAAAATGTTTTCGTAAGTAAATGGGTAGAAATAATTGGATTTTAATATTTCATAGATTAATAACGTCTAAGTAAAAAATATTTTTATTTTTATTTATATAATTTATATATATATATATATATATATAATATATATTTAGATACTATATATATATATATATATATATATATATATATATATATATATTATATATATATATATATATAATATATATATATTTTTACTTAGACGTTTATATATGTATGTAATATTAAAATACATATTTTTTTCTACTCCATTTTCTTACGAAATACATTTAATCTACTACAACGATCACAAACTGTTAATTTTTAGATATTTATTAACAAAAGTACACTAGTATACACCTATGCATTTTCCGTAAATTCTCTTCGATCTGATATTAAATCAAACGTCCATTTCATAGGTTGCTTTCGTATATCATCGTTCGTTACAAAGTGAATTATTTCTAGACTATTCACTATCTCAATTCACCAAATCAAAGTGAGTTAATAGCCCACTCTTTTACTCGTTTTGAATAAATATTTTATACTTGGGGTGAGAAACATTGCTTGTTTTTTTAAAACTGGACACAAGTACTATACGTGAGATTTTCCCTATTTACGTGTTGCCTAAGTAGCGTTTAGACCACTATTGCCCGAACTATCATGAACTGTCAATTTCTTGACCGGAGGACCAGTCGAGGAAGCGCGAGTGAATAAATAGATCTATTTGGACTAATTATCCCTATCCGGGTGAGTAGCGCTCACTACACACGGGGCTCCCGATTAAACGGATATATGTAAATGTCAAAACTGATTAGGTGGTCTTTGGTCGGACACTTGTAAGGGCAAGCAAATACTTATTAGCTGTTGTAAAGATATTCTTTCATATAGTATGTGTCATGAGCTTAGTGCAACGTAAATACCTTTTTATGTGAAGTTGTATATGTTATAATTGTCGCATACGTTTTGATATCTTGTGGTCCACTATAACATCGTTTGAACTAATATATGAATTCACCAACTTTATGTTGACGTTTTAAGCATGTTTTTCTTAGATGCTTAGCATGAATGTTTTGCTTGAACATTTGAAGTCTATTTGCCGAACTGTTTTCCGATTTTAATCCATGTTTATCTTAAATACCGTTGTGAATCATTTAAGCTCCGCATGTGGTCATTTTGAACCTTTTAAATTTGTTGATGTTATACTTATTAATATTTTTTAAATTTATGCACAATGTTTATTTTTTCAAACGTTACCTTTAGAGGTCGTTCTTTTTTGCTTTGTACTCGAAAGAGCCATGGACGTCACACCCCCGAACGCCAAATCAGAAAGGACCCTATTTGGGGGTGTGATAGATTGGTATTAAGAGCCAAGGTTATAGAGAACCAGGTACTATATAACTAGGTATGGACTATAACCAGTATGTGATCCTTAGTGATATGTGTCCTTACGTTGATTTTACTTTGTACGTATTAATAATTTAATATTTATGTAATTAAATACTAAGTATAAACTATTATAATTTAATTATATTGAATTTCAATGTCAGAATGTACTGCATCCGATGGTCTATTCATTCAGTTCTTTCGTTCATTAACCCTTTTTGCTCAATCTTTCCCGCATCTGCATGGTTGATATAAAGGATATTTATAAAAACTTTTGCTTGTGCAGGTCATGGCTATTTAGCATATCTCAGTTTCTTCAGGATTCATTAGAGGATTGCGTGGGACACCTGATGGTGAGTTACTCTTGTTCGATATTATCCTACCACTATTTCTCTCCCCGACACCACACCAAGTGATTACTCACCAACTATTTCAGACTGACACCACTGACTAGCGATACACCTTGATACACCACCCATCACCTACATTTATATCTCATGCACTGTGACTACCTCTTCTACTCAGAGGTCGCTACAACATTGGTGCACTTCGACGTAAGTCATGGTTCTTGCACCGGGATCAACCTTTTCCTACATGGTCGACCGTACCGCACACTTTAATGGGACCGGGTACAATTGATGACCTACGAGGAAGAGGTATTGGACCCGTTAATCCACCTCATCATCTTGCTGTGAGGCATCAGTTGATTATCTTTTTGGCATCATTCATCATCGGATTCATCATCGAGTTCATCGTATTGTTCATTTCTGATCATTCATTGCCTAGCCCATCACCATCGGGTACGAAGATTTAGTCATCGATTTTGTTCTTTGGTCCCGAGTGTTCATGTTCATCTGTATTTCTGTGAGACCATCTCAATGTTCTTTTCTGTGAGCGTTCTCGCAAGAGGAGTAGATCGCCTGTTGCATCTGTACGGTATCTTCACCTACCCTTAGGGCTATTGTCTTATGCACGTGCTGATCTTTTCCATCACCTAAGAGGATTAGGAGTCCTGAGACAGCTACGGATTTAGAGGATTGTTCGGAGGATAGATTTGAGCCATATGTACCTAGAGAGGTTGGATTAGGAGTTGACTTGGAGGATGAGAGTTTTGAGCCGTCTAGGTCTAGAGGGGCTAATTTAGAGATGGATGATGAATGTTGTGAGGAGCGACAGGGGATTGAGATTGACCCGTTATTCAGGCTGAGATTGTATAGTGTTCACTTTTATGGCTAATTGCTTCTTAGAGGATAGAGGGATTGATGCTAGAGTTGTAGTTGAGGCTGCTGACCGAGAGGAGAGTGAGACGGGTATGAGGGGCCTGGTTAAGGTCAGAGTTGAGAGGGTTTACGCATCCTGTGATGCCAGAGGATACCCCTGAGCCTACTCAGGAGGGAGCAGTAGAGGTTACATATGAGACATTGGGAGATTTGGTTTAGAGGTTCCATGATCACACCGAGGCTATTTCAGTCCATCGTGTACATATCATTGAGGAAGCTCAGAGAGAGCAGGGACATAGGATTGTTGGGGCTGAGCCGGCAGTTACTGTTTTGACTGAGAGAGTTGCTGAGTTGAAGAGGGATAACAGGAGGCTTAGAGGCACCATGAGTGTTGAGAGTCAGAGAGTTGACCGACTCCAGCGCGGCATGACACGTATGCAGATAGAGCCTGAGGAGATATTGACGGTGTCGATTTTATGACGATTGAAGCAGTTGGCAGATTTGAGGCGTGTGCTAGAAGCACATGGGCTAACATCCTTTAGATAATGCTTCATTAGTGTTGCATATTGACCAGTAGCGTTAAGTGATGACCGTAAGTTTAGTATTTTGAAATCGTATTTCTGTTATTTTTGAAACCAATGTGATGTAATCACTTATGATCGATGATATGAAATTAATATTTATCTATGATATGATTCCGTAATTTGATTTACTTATGTTTTTGCATCATGCGTTATGGGGTTTTCATGAATATATTTTTGATCATGTATTTTCTATGTAAAGTAATCGCAAATTTTATTTAACCCCATTAGTGATCTCGCATCACCTAGGAATCTCACCGAGTGTTACGTTGATATGTTGTAGGAAGATGGCTAACACACGATCTGGAGCGTCAAGGACACGAGAAGCAGTCAACGAGTAAAGCGATCAACGAGTAAAGCGATCAACGGATGGCAGAAGCATTGAGAGTGCGCGACGCTGTCAGAAACCTTGGACCCCTTATGGGAGATGAGGTCGAACAAGAAGAAGTAGGAGGAAATGGAAATGGAGGAAACAGAGATGGAGGAAATGGAAATAGAGGAAACGGAGATGGAGGAAATGGAAATGGAGGAAACAGAGATGGAGGAAATGGAAATGGAGGAAATGGGAATGGAGGAAATAGAAACGGAGGGAATGGAAATGGTAATGGTAACGGAAGAGAATATGGCTATAACTTCAGAGGATTTATGCCTGCTAGAGAGTGCACATATCAAGACTTCCTGAAGTGCCAGCCACTTAACTTTAATGGAACGGAAGGAGTTGTCAGATTGACTCGTTGGTTCGAGAAGATGGAAACAGTTTTCCACATTAGCAACTGTCCAGAGAAGTACCAAGTGAAGTATGCTTCGTGCACGCTTCTGAACAGTGCATTGACTTGGTGGAGCTCCCACAAGAGAACGATTGGGAATGAGGCCGCCTATGCCATGAGTTGGGCAGAACTTATGAAGTTGATGACTGAGGTGTATTGTCCAAGGAACGAGATTCAGAAAATGGAAACTGAATTGTGGAATCTGACCGTGAAAGGTAACGACTTAACTGTCTACACTCAAAGGTTTCAGGAGTTGATTTTGTTGTGTACTAGAATGGTCCCTAACGAAGAGGACAAAGTAGAGAGGTTTATTGGAGGGCTACCGGACAACATTTAAGGAAATGTGATTGCTGTAAACCCAGCTAGATTCCAAGATGTCGTACGCATTGCTAACCAATTAATGGATAAGAAGCTCCAGGGTTATGCTGCAAGGAGTGCTAAGAGTAAGAGGAGGATGGAAAGTAACTCAAGGGATAACCGTGGACAACAACCGCCATTTAGAGGCAAATAATATTTGTGCGGCTGAATGTGGGGTTAGAGCTTACAGGACTGAACAATGAGAGGAGAGGGTATATAGACCTCACCCACTTTGCACCATGTACAAATACCCTATGTAGGGCCTTGTTCAGTAAATGTGCAAAACAATGTAGAATGTAGGACACCTGACTAGGGATTGTTCGGTGGTACTATTACCCCAAACACTCAGAGAGCTCCAGTTGGAAATCAGCAGGGTGTTGTTTGTTACGAGTGTGGAAGACCGGGACATTTTAGGAAAGATTGCCCTAAGTTGAGGAATTAGAACAGTGGAAACCAGATAAGAAATGTTGGGATTACAGATTTGAAGATTACAAAACCTATTACACGAAATGAAGAAAGAAGAAACAATGAAGGACCTAATATGTAATAGTTAGTTAGCTTTTATAGTAAGCTAGGGTTTGTAACCTCCCTCTATTATATAAAGAGGGTAGGCGTCTAGGTTACAATTCATTCATTCATAGCAGACTTCTCCAATGAGAGTCTAAGAAACGCATAGAGCGTGTGTAGTGTAGTAGTAGTAGTTGTTCTTTATTGTGCATTAATAAAGAAAAACCTTATTAGTACACGATTGTGTTTGTTCTTTATATTCGCTGTGCTTATCATTCATTAGTTATTTGTGTACCTGTTGAGTCTGATCTTGGATTCTACAATTGGTATCAGAGACTCGTGGATCTCGATCTGGGTTGATAAGTTTTCAGGGAATTGTCTCTTTTCGGTTATTATTATTAAAAGCGGCACGGGTTTCTCCCCTACCCTAATTCGAGTTTGGCAGCAGTTCGGTTGTAGTATGATGATTCGCTGCAGGTTCGTTGGTTGTGAAAGCGTTTTAGCTTCTGTACTTGCTGGTGCATAGTGTTGTTTTTTGTCAAGGGGGATATAGTGTCTAGGATGGGGAGGTCATATTGTGGGGTGTGGAGGGGTGGTGGGGGGGGTGGGGGGGGGTTGGAGGTTAGCTGATGAGGATGCTTGATACGTAGAAGTGGGGCAAGTTGAGTGGGTGTGGGAGGGGAGGGAGGGAGGGTGGGGTGGCGGTGGGGGGGGTTGGTTGTGAGGGGGGGGGTGTGGGTAGGGTGGGGGGGGTAGGGGCGGGGGGGGGCGGGTGGAGGTGGGGGGATCGGGGGGCGTTGGGGTGATTGATGGGGATAGTTTAGTCGGCTTGGTGGGCGGTGGGATGGGGGGGGGAGTTGGTGGGGGGGAGGTGGGGGGTGGGTTTGGAGGGGGCCATGGGACTAGGGGGACGTGGGGGGGGGGTGGGGGGGGGAGGGGGGGGTGGAGGGGGCTTGCAATGGGGGTGGTGTGGGGAGGTGGGGGGAGGGGGGAGATAAGGGGGGGGGGGCGGGGGGGGGGGGGGGGGGGGGGGTAGGGGGGTGGGGGGGAGGGGGGGGAGCGAGGGTGGGGGGGGGGGGGGGGGGGTGTTTGTTCTTTCGGGTGTGATTTTTGTTGAGTTTGGGTGTGGAGGTATTATAGTTTGTTTTTTTTACGTTTTTTTTTGTTGGTTTATAGTCTATAAGATTTTTTTTTGTTTTTTCTTTCTTTTTTCTGCTATCTTGTGGTCATAAGAAAGGAGTGCATTAAGTATTATTTTTCATTGTGAAACGCCAAAAGAGCAGGTATTATTTTTCATTTGCGCATTAAAAAGGAGGCACGTTTAGAAGTGTTTGACTATATCTGATGCATACGGGAATAATTGCAAGTGGGTCCGTTTGAGACAATTTCGTACTGGTGCTGCTTCCCATGAAATGTGACACGTCAAAAGTTTGTTACGCATGTGAGTGGGGGCCGGTTATTTTGTGATTGTCAAATGAATTTGGATGTAGCTATAAGTCGGTAAAAGATTGAATCGGTCAAGGCCATTTACTTTTGTCACTCGGTCAAACTGAAAATTCGCCAAAGAGCTCGTTTCATGCCGTTTACAAAGGTCATTAATTAATAGCTTTTATTATTAATTCCTTTATGATAAATGCTTTGTCTGATATTTGAATATGGTCAAACATAGCTGCACTTTGAATTCATTATGTTAAATATTGAATGTGACGTATTTGCACATGGTGATACAATTAATAAGAGTAACTTGCTTGTTTCGTTTGACAAATATTATTCTGCCCTTGGATAAGAAAAGACAAGTGAGTTGAATGTGCGAATTTTGTGTGATAATGCGAATTAAAAGTAAGTTCGTAGTATGCGTTATTAGTGGATGAGTTGTGGGCTGATTGGTAGGACTTTTTGGTATTTAAAGGTTAAGTCTGCTCCTTCAATATTAATATTGGTCACTTGGTTCTTGCTGGTTTCATTATGTTCCTGCTGATTATTGGTCTCGGTTTCTGCTGGTCGCTATAAGTTCCTTCTGGTTGCTTAATCGGTTCATGCTGGTAGGCTTTATGGTTTCTACTGGTCTGTTTACGGTTTCTTCTGCTAGCCTTGTCCGATTTGGCTTGTTTATGCTGCTAGTATTGTTCGATATTGGTCCTCAGACGCCCTTGGGTCTTGAACAATGATGTCATGTATAGTTCGTTTTGGAGATTTAGTCCTTGATATAATTCCTTATTGGAACAGTTGCGCGCTCTTTACAAATATTTTGGGGGGCATATGATACCATACAGTTCATGATATGATCATCACAAAATTCGAATGATCATAAGCATTGAGTGGTTTCTGGTTGATCCGTCTGAGCTCACCGAGACTATCGGCCATTGCATGTAATCGCCATGCATATATTGATTACAAGAATTATACAGACATTTTCTTAAAGATATTTATATTTAGCATGTCTTATTCATGATAGGGAGAGATGATCTATGTATACTGAGGTCATGATTCATGCAGAATGGTTTGATGGTTAGTATACTTTTAAGGGGAAGCTTATTGTTCATATACTTACCATCTACATGCATCACTTGAGGGGAAGCGTTTACGAGTTGCACAAGACCCCTATTAGATGATTACAAAAAGGGGAAGAAGATTTATGATGTGCAGCTTATTATTGTGATGACATGTTTTAGCATTGTTTCTTCATGCAGGTTGTTTTGTAATATCAAATAGGGGAAGATTGTTGGGAATTACAGATTTGAAGATTACAAAACCTATTAGACGAAATGAAGAAAGAAGAAACAATGAAGGACCAAATATGTAATAGTTAGCTTTGTTAGTAAGCTAGGGTTTGTAACCATCCTCTACTATATAAAGAGGATAGGCGTCTAGGTTACAATCCATCCATTGATAGCAGACTTCTCCAATGAGAGTCTAAGAAACGCATAGAGCGTGTGTAGTGTAGTAGTAGTTAGTTCTTTATTGTGTTCAATAAAGAAAACCTTATTAGTAACTTTGATCTTGTTCTTAATTATTATTCCGCTGTGTTTTGATCATTGTTATTATACCCTAGTTGAGTCCAGATCTTGGATTCTACAGAAGAACACTAGTGAATATGACTACCTAGTGTAATCCTAATATTTTTGGAGGCAATAAAAGAAGTTTTTAAGAAGGTTTTACACAAGTTTGGGGCTGAAGTTATAAGAGGGTTTTTATAAGAGTTTTGGGTAAATAAAATAGTGGTCAAGAGTATTTGGGGTGAAGATTAAGCTTGAAGTTGAAGCCCTTATCAAGCCTTGTTCTTATTTTGATCATTTGATCATTGTCTACATTTTTCTTATGGTAAAAGATTTAATGAGTCTTGTTATATTTTTTTGTATTTCCAATGTATATGTACATGCATGATATATGATGATCAAGTATTTAAGCGGGTTATGTGTGTATGAATCAAGGCTAAATCTAACTAAAATGACTATTAAAACAAGTGAGAAAACTATAAAATTCCTAGGCTATAATGAACAGTAAGTTTTATAAAACTTAGAAGGTTTGAGGTTGGATTTGATAGCATGAGGTCATAGATAATTCTCTTATGAACATTTGGCAATTTGAATCAGTTCTAGAGGATAAATAATGAATGAGTTATGATCAAAACACTAAAACTAGTCAATTCTGGACATGTTGTAAAGATTGTGTAAAAAGTCACATTTACAAACTGAACCACTTAAAAAGTGAAAACTATGGGATGTAGAAAACTTTATTTAGATTCTAAATTAGTTGGGTGGTCAACCATCTCCTTATGGATTGTAAATGACATCAAAACTGGTGAAGGTAAAATTTCAGTCCAAAAATCTAAAATGACCTTTATGTATAAAAGTAACCATATGTATATGTACGACTAAAAGATGAACTAAAAGAGATTTACATCTGTAAAGTGGAATTAAATATGAAGCCAAACATATAAATA
>BQNB010189698.1:0-11847 GCA_026074375.1 Tanacetum coccineum | reverse complement strand
AACCCTACGAAAGCAATTCTAATTTTCCTAGGTTCAAAATGTTAAAAGAAAATTTTCTAAAAAAGAATTATATTTTTTTGACGTTTTATAATTTTTTATGAATTAAAAAACGATTTTAATGAAATTAAATGTTTAAAAATACTAAACTATTTATAAAAAAACTGGAAAAATCATGAAAAGTAGCTTGAACAGTGTAGAATCTAAGAAAAATAAGCTTGTGAAAATAGCTTATCGAATAAGCAGAGAAATAAGCCAAAACATCTTATTATACTAAATACCCTAATTTTTTTAGAATTTTTTATGAATTAAAAACGATTTTAATGAAATTAAATGTTTAAAAATACTAAACTATTTATAAAAAAACTAGAAAAATCATGAAAAGTAGCTTGAACAGTGTAGAATCTAAGAAAAATAAGCTTGTGAAAACAGCTTATCGAATAAGCAAAGAAATAAGCCAAAACAACTTATTATACTAAATAACCTAAAACTACTATAAAGAATAGATTTTGCAAAGTAAAACTGAAAAAGTCCCAAGGGCGAGTTGGTAGTGTGTGTGGTGTTTATAAAACGTTTGGTTGAATAGGGGTGATGTCTCGGGTTCGAGCCTTGCTCACCCTTGATTTCCCCTAATTCTCAAATGTTTTTTAAACTCCATTTTTTACAACTTTTTAGAGGGATTAAAAATAAGCACTTTTTACAAAGGCACCTTTTTTATAAAGCACGAATAAGCACACAAATTAGCTAAGAAAGACAAAATAAGCCTAAACTATACTAAACCACTAAAATGCAAACTGTTGGCATTTTTAAGCTCAAATAAGCAAACCAAATTGGGAATTAAGCTAAGACAAATGATAAGGTGTATCTAAAAAGCTATTAAAAACAAAAATAAGCAACTCAATAAGCCTAGAATGAGCTTATGAACTCAGCAGTACTAACTTTTAAGTTAATACTGCTAGTTAGCAACTTGAGACTGTTAGGCTATTTTCTAACTTAAATAAGCTAAGGCAAAGCAAATGGCTTATAATAGCTTATAGGCTAGTCCTAATAAGCATGAACCAACAAAAATAAGCAAAGATTTTAAGCTATAGAAAGCAAATTAGACAGAATACTTAAGAAAAACTATAAAGCTTAAGGTTTTTAAGCTAGAATGCTAATAAGCTCAAATAAGCTTACTCCTGAAGGGAATAAGCTAAATTGAACTTAAACTATCCTAATGAGCAACACTAAACATAAATAAGCAAAAGAAATAAGCAAATAAACCCAGATAAGGCAAATAAGCAAAATTTCCAAAAACAACAAGCAAAACAGCAAAGGGTCACTTTTGAGCTTAAAAATAAGCTCAAAGATGGATCCTTATGGCATTTTAATCTTTAAACAGATTAAATATGGAACTCAAAGAACATGTAGCAACAATCAAAACATATTTTGAAATAAAGGATAAGCCATAAAAAGCAAATGAAAAAGCATTTTCTTCTTTTTATCAACACTTAGCAATATTTTTGACAGAAATGATAAAACACAAACCAAACTTGCAGGCCTTAGAGCTATGATACTAATTTGTTTTAACACATGAATAAACACAAAAACTTCACAAAAGCAACAATAAGCAAAGCACAATCAAATAAGCAACTAGAATAAGCTATAGCTTAACAGTTTCAAACCACAACTCCTCAAATCCTTAAAAATGAGTTTTACTACTTAAAAACTTTAACAAACTAAACCTTAGGACTCATTTAAGCTAAGCTAAACTGACTTAAGTGTCAAATTGCAATTTTAACCCACTTTGACCCATTTAAGCAGTTAAACCAAACACCCCTTTAAAAACAGTTTTGCCTATTTTAACTTGATTACTTGATTTTTAATGAACAAAACTTTAAGACCAGATAATATATAAGCTAAAAAGACAATAATAAGCAAGTTTAAACAGCAGATAAGCACTCAGATAAGCTAGATTAGATTATGCTATTTTATGAGCTATTTTAAGACAGAATATAAGAAAACTTGCACACAAGATTTTTAAACTAAAACCTAAGCATAATAAGCATTAACTAACATAAGCAAACATAAATAAGCATATATAAGCAGAAATAAGCACTTGAATAGTAAATAAGCTAAAAAATGAAAATGAAGACTTACAAGCACCCTTGCTCAAAACAGGGCAATCAATCAGATCTCCAAGCTCTAGCTAGTCAAAAAGATAAGCCAGTGTGGTCTATAAGCTCTTCCAATGCTAGCTTATCATCCAAAAGATGTGGTATTTTAAGGGGTGGTTCTTTTTAGTATTTTTTAGATTTTTATGATTAAAACAAGAAATAAAAGAGATTAAACTGTAAAATAAGATTTGATTCAAGAGACAAAAAGCTTAGTGAACCTTTTAGGTAAGATCTACAAGCTGCTTCATAGCTTTTCAAGGCTTGACAACTTATATAAAATGATCAAACACAATATCTTAAAAACACAAACCTCAAACTTTTCATTAAAAACTTAAACTTTTACAAAGGAAAAGAAATACAAAATACTTTTAAAGGATAATTACACTTAAAAAGAGACTAAAAAAACTCCGCACCAACAAATGGGATAAGCCCTCTATTTATAAGTCGGATGGAACCATCTAGGTCCTTGCTTGGTTTTCTTGTGTGAGAGGATTTAGCAGTCATAATCTTGGCCATCTATTCATCTTGTGCTTCCTTAAATCAATAATAGCCCTTAGATATTGCCACGCAATCATTCCCTAATGATTTCCTTGGATTGCCAACGTGTCAGAGCCAAAAACGTCATCTATTGCATCATTTAAGCTTCTAGAATATGGGTTTAACCTCAGGGTAAGTGTAACTTTGGGGGTGGAGGTGAACAATAATAATGGAAGTGTGAGTGAGAAAAATGGGTATTTGTTTGTTTGGTGCAGGGTGAGAAGTTTGGTGGATTGGCAAGAATGGTCCCTCCATTTATATGAGTATATTGCAACTTTAGTCTTTTAGAGTTACAACTTTGGTCCTTGGAGTTATTAATTGTTTGCACCGTTAGTCCTTAAAAGGACTAACGGGGGTGTAATAAAGGGTAACGGGTATTTGAGTATAAAGGGATGGTGTTGGGCTCATTGTTGTTGGGCCGGGTATAGAAAGGAATGGTTTTGGGCTTTTTATAAGGTTTTAGGGTTATAAGTGTATAAGTGGGCTGTCCTGGGCCCACTAGGTGGGTACGGGTGGGCCTACTTTTGGCAATTTAGGTTTTCGGGTTCGGTTTTCACTTCCCGGGGTTGACTTTGACTTTTTGACTTGGCTTTAATTTTGACTTCTCTTTCACGCTCTTTCTGTAATCGTGCTTGGTTTTGTCAATTTGGCTTCTATTTTTGTCCTTTTCTTGGATATCCATTACATGCACAATAAATATGCAAAACATACAAATACAATGTATTTTTGGTACGTTTTTAGTCATTTAAGTTCAATTTTAGCGGTCAAAAGTATGTGTAATTAAACGCATACCAAAATTTATCAAGCAAATCCTAATACTTACTATGCGGTCTCAGGATGCATCACAAAAACAAGTTCTAGAATTTAATATGCTACTGGTACACTCTCATAATCCTAAAGTAACCGATACCAATGTTCCAGAAAAGGCGACAAAACCACGCATACACATCCATAGCGACGGAATAGACACACATGATTGCTCACTCCTTAACTCGAACAAGCTAAATGTATAATATATAAGGTCGA
Organism: Tanacetum coccineum; assembly: GCA_026074375.1. Taxonomy (NCBI): domain Eukaryota; kingdom Viridiplantae; phylum Streptophyta; class Magnoliopsida; order Asterales; family Asteraceae; genus Tanacetum; species Tanacetum coccineum. The sequence goes on along the minus strand of BQNB010189698.1, from coordinate 8,131 downwards.
ACCTTACATTGTGGGGGTGGAATTTGAGCGGTTTTGTGCTAGTAATATAAATTCCTATCCATGAGACGCTCTTAATACTCAGTTTTCGTTGGTATGTGTCGTAAAAAAATTTAAATTTGGGTAAAAATGACCTCTTATGCTATGTTTCGATATATTACCCATCATTTTAAGGACAAAGTAAACGGCAAATGAAAGAATAGTTTCTAAGGCTTATTTTCCCCTACACTTAAGTTGAACATTGTCCCTAATGTTCTCTAGAAGTACCCATTGAAACGAATAAAGGGAAAAGAAAACAAGGAAAAGAAACTAGTACTCCCCTGGTTTACTCAATAATGGAGAAGAAACATGCGATAACTGGTTAAATCGTCCTTTGAGAATCATCCAATGAAACTTCCTAAGAACTTTCAAGCTTTTTCTCGTCAAATATAACCTGTAATTAAAGACAAACACAACTATACCAAGCATAAAATGTGCGATTTACCAATATACAATATGAATTTAGGGTTCGACTCGATAAAGCAGTAAAGATAGGATGAGAGAATTGTTAAACTCATTAGGTTTTTGCATGTTTATAACAGAAGAATACATATATTAAATGTTATGCAAAATTTATTTTCAAAAATAATTAAAACTTTAAGTTTTCTGGACCTGGGCGTTTGACGCCGTCAGGGTTTGTATGACCCCGTCACAGGTGTCGTGGTGACGGCGTCACGTGTTAATCGTGACGCCGTCTCCACAGTCTGTGAAAATGAAATTTTTGTTTTTCATGAAAAATTTCCTGCACTTGATTCCATAAGTTAATTCCTATACAAATGGCTGCATAAAACCTAGGATTTAACAATTCAATCATATGACTCAAAACTGACGCGAATTAATCTAAACAATTCGTTTAACATGTTTGAATTTGGCTCAAAAGCCGGATAAATTCCCCTACACTTATTATTTGCAAAATACATTTGATTGAAATTAAGACGAGGTTAAAGACAATACAAAGCATGATTACAAGATAGTTCAAACATAATAAAACAAACTATGAAGAATTAAAACACACATGACACTCCTAAGGTGCGGGAAAAGTAAATTGGGTTGCCTCCCAAGAAGCGCTTTTCTTTGTTAACGAGTCTTGTAGCTAGACTCGAAGTCACATGTCAAGTGTCGTAGAAGTGGTCCAAGTCGATGATATCTTTTGGACTTTCTCTTTCGGAGAGCTTCCTAGTAGTAGGAATTAATTAAAGGGTTTTGGTAAATTCCTCTCCATCGATGTCGATCAATCTAATCTTGACATGCCATGCTCCATCTCCGTTTTTGGGTGGTTTGTCCCAATTAATTGGTTTTTTAATTAGGTCCTCTGATTCCCACATGTCACACTTAAGGTTAATGGATATGGCTCCTAGAAATTCTACCATTCTCCTAAACACTAAGGCATCCTTAAAAGGATTAAGCTCGGCATCTCTAGAAATTTCCCATTCTCTGGGCAAATGGCAGTCTAAGAAGTCTTTCCTAGCATAGTAAGGGGGGTTTTGCGCCTATTTCATCCGAGCTAGGTCGGGGTTTATAGGATTCCCTTTTTCCAAGTGTGGTCCAATAAGGTGCCTCCTCCTCACTTAAGTCTACTCCTTTTACACCAAATACCGACCTAGTGATTCCTTCTCCTACCGCTATTTTGGCCATCCTACAATCTATAATTGCGTTTGAGTTATTTTAAGTGTATACCGTCGACGAATCAATCCTCTTCCTACAAGCAAAGGGGTCTCGGGGTCCTTTTTCATATCGAGTACGTAGAAATCATTTAATAGTTTTAGTTTTTCTATGTGGACTTCTACGTCTTTAACAATCCCCACGGGGTAGGATTTGGTTCCATCAGCCAATCCAAAGATATGGTCAGTCTCTTCTAATAGTCCAATGTTAAGCTTTTTGAAAAGGTAGAGTAGGATTATGTTTACGCATGATCCTAGATCAGCCAGGGTATCGAAAGGTTTTAAGTCCCCTAATCTACAACGTAGAGTGAATAGTCCAGGGTCTCCTATCTTTGCAGGTGTTTCTCCTTGAACAAATGCTGATCCGTTTTTGCCTAGTTCTAAGCTCTCTACGTATTTATTTAATATAGAGTTATATATTGGAGTGTGGGCTAGGACTTCAAGAACTGGTAGGTTAAGATGCAAATCCTTAAATTCATCTTCAAGAGTTGGTTCGGGTTCCTCTAGTTGCTGTAGTTTGATTTCAACCACAGGCTGCTGCAGGCTTGTTTGGGAAATGATTGCTTCATTAAAATATGCCTTGATAGCGTTGATTGAGGTGGATGGGTGAGATGAGCATTGTGGGTCTATTGTTGGGTAAGAACAAGCAGACGAAACTAGATGAGTCCCCAATTTCGGGTTCTTAACCATATCGCTAGGTAGTGTGCCTGCTAATTGATCGGTGATGGCCTTCAACACAGTGTCAATTTTCTTGGTCATCTCACCTTGTTGTCGTTTGAAATCGGCTTCAAACTTAGATAGTCTAGCATCTTGAGATGCCGTGAACTCGGAAACCAGGCCTTCTATATTTGATTGATTGTTAAAATTTTGAGGACGGTTGTTGAAGGAATGGTTCGGGATTGAACCGTTGGATTAGAACCGGTTAGGTGGGTTTAAGAAATTATTTTGGGAGTTTTAGGGTTGTCTCCACCTAAGGTTTGGGTGACTTTTCCATGATGGATTGTAGGTGTCACCAAGGTTGTTTTGCTTGAGCTTAAAGGTATACCACTTACCTCCTGCTTCATCGGTACGTGAGGATGCGTATTCAACAAAGGCTTGTTTGGGTTTTCCATGCAATACTGAGTGTCGTGGGGACCACTGCAGATTTCACATCGGGTAGTGATTTTGTTTACTTGGGTAGGTTGTTTCGGAGCAAGATGAGCTTCCATCAAGCGTTGTACTTGATTTTCGAGCTCGATTAGACGGCGGTCGGATGTACTCGGGACATCTTGAGGCAATGCGATTACCTTGACCGACTTAGCGAAAGCCCTTGGGTCGTTCCAACTTTCGTTTTCATAGAGGGCGAGGTCCTCTAATAATGCCCAGGATTCGTCGGCGTTGAGGTCACGAAGCTTACCACTGGCCGATTGGTCAATGGTTCGTCTTGTGACGGGATTGACATGGTCATAAAAAATTTAGACTTGGAGCCAAAGGTCGATGCCATGATGAGGTACTTTTTAGAGTAAGTCCTTGAAACGAGTCCATGCTTCAGATACAGATTCTCCATGATGTTGTTGGAACATCAGGATATCATTGCGGAGTTTTGCGGTCCTTCCCGGTGGAAAGAATTGAGCAAGGAATCAGGTAGTAAGATCCTCCCATGTGGAGATGGATCCTGCTGGAAGGCGTTCAAGCCAATTGCTAGCTTGATCGCGTAGGGAAAATTAAAATAAACGCAAACGCGTTCTTTCCCTATTTTCACCGTTAAGGTCGAGTGAGTCCATAAGTTTAAGGAAATCCTTGAGGTGTTGGTTTGGATCCTCGGACTGAAGTCCATGGAATGAGCATCCGTTTTGCACCAACCGGATGGTGTCGGATCGAAGAGGTACCACGTTGTTCCCTACGGGGAGCTCGATGGTATTCCTATAGCCCTCGTGGCTTGGTTTGAAGTAATCTCCTAGAGTACGGATAGGATTCTTGTCTCCTATGATGGTTGACGAGAATGGGTTACGAAACAAATATCACAAAGAAAAGATAGACTACAAGAAAGCTAATGTGCGGGAATTAAATCTTACTTGAAAGGATTCAAGCAAGTAGAACTAAGTTAAACTATGATCAAAACCTAACTATTTCCTAGGCGGCGCCGCCAAAAACTTGATGCGGTCGTCGTAAGACTTCTACATGAAGTTTTAAAACTCCCTAGGCAGAGCACCCAATCGTTGTAGTAGTAGTATAGGCAAGACTCAGGGGGTTGTTATCGTTCACTCAGAGAATAGGTTAGGAAGGCTTGATCACGGACTAACAGAATTCTAAAGGTTAAGAGAAGATTATTTTTTTATATTTTTGTATTTTAAGAAAAGCAAGTAAATCATATAATAGGAGAGATTGGTTGGTTTTAGCTATTAAACTAAATATAAACTACGCTACTGGTGATGATAATATAATAAAAGACCGTGTTTATTTAATCATGTATTACTCCCTAGATTGCTTCTCCTAGTGTTGTTGCCTTGTCACCCTTGTGATGATCTATGTAATTATTTCCTAAGTCATGAACGAATTACACGAACCCGCCGTCTACTTAGTATTTTGCTAGAGCAACGCACACGTAAGGTAGTATGGAGACTATTACATAGCCCCTAGGAGTACACTAAGTGCATGTGAAATATATTAAAAGTGGATCAACCATATTAGGGGGCAAGGCAGTATGAAGACTGTTACCCGATGGTATCCTTTCTACACAATCATGTTTCCCTAGACATATCAACAGCGATACAAACAAAAGCTGGTTTTCTAAAGCCTAACATGCACATCCATCACAAGAAGCAACACCACTAAGATCTACATTCTAGGTTTTATACAATCATAAATAAACACAATAGGAACTTTAGCCAATCATGTTAAAGATAAATCAAGAACATAGATGAATCAAATAACACATAGACATATTGAATGATTAAGTAAACCTTACTTGATGAAAATATGAGTTGGAGGACGTACAATAGGGGTTTTAGGCCCTAAAATCATCCCTAACAGCTGCTAAACGAACTAGGGTTCGTACCCTCTTTTTATTCTAAAGTTACACACTCAAAACCTTAAATTCGGGTTTGTATATATAGGAAAAACGCTATGACGGCGTCGCGTTTTAATCGTGACGCTGTCATGAAAGAGAATATTCTAGATAATGAGCTGGGTCGTATGCTCTGACGTCGTCGTGAAATCTTGTGACGTCGTCTTGATCTTCGTGGTGACGGCGTCACGTTGTATCTGTGCCGCCGTCTCCAGCCACTGTAGAGAAATTCTTAAGAAATGTTGGTGTAGGTCCGTTGTCTTGTCCGTTTCTTCTCCAATTGAGCCCAAGTCACGTGTAATTGTTGATCCCAATAGAATAGATATTGCTTAGCTTGTATAAGGCTAAGTTATATTGAATAAATCCAAAACAACTATGATAGAAACTTTGATTGTGAATTTAAAAGACTATGCGGAATCTAGTCAATGATACTAAGAAGAATTTCAATGAAACAGTAATGAATAAGATCAATAACAAACAGTTTACTAAACTTTCAACCTCAATATAATATGAACACTCTTAATAGTGTTCGGGTTTACAAAACCTTGAAGCTAATTGACTTAGGTTAAACTATGATGAGAGATGTATGGGAGATATAAGATATATCTCACCTAATACCCTATGACCTCCTTTTATACACCAAGGAGTCCTACTGGGTTTATAATATATTCTTGAGTTATCATGATCTTCTAATCAAATAACTTATACGTATCTTTTACAAAAATATCTCATACATATCACTTAAGTAGTACTAACTTGATCTAACAGTACTAACTTATAACCAGCAGTATTAACTTTCTCAGCAGCATTAACTTTATACTAACAACAGTAACTTTACATCAACAGTAGTAACCACTTAGTATATTTTCCTTGAACTTCTTGAGCATCAGTAACTTCCACTAGCAGTCTTAACTTTTGCACTAGCAGTATTAACCACTTAGAATATTTTCCTTGAACTTCACCAGCAGTAGAAATCATAACCAGCATCAGTAATTTCAATAGCACTAAGAAGTCTTTTAATCCCAACAATCCTCCCCTAAACTTGATGTTCATCTTCTGAATCTTCAAGTTTCTTGATTAAAAGCTTTATCTTCACTAGGAAGATGCTTCCAAACACTTCATTTAGGTATATAGCTTTCCTTAAGTTGTTTCTTGACTAATCTAAGAAGATCAAATGCCATTTCACACTCATAGTTAATTTAAAGCTTCACATTATTAAACATCTGATGTAGTGTGTGCTTTGTAAGTGGATACATCTTCTTAACCAATAGATAATATGGTATGGTCTGCACTGTTACACAATTAACTCCACAAGAATAAAAAAGCTTCTAATTCAGCACTTTAACTAATCCTTGTTGATTCTCCAAAGAACTTCCAAGTCTTCTCTATCAAAGTTCTTAAGCATTTTACTAAAAGTAAGATACATCTGAGTCTTACCATCTGCTTTGATAATTTGAAAGAAACTTTTCTTCCCTTCTAGATAAATCTTGTAGTCAACAATTGGAATTTTGACAAACAAGGGTGTAGCATCAATAGTTACATCATCTCCATCATCTGGAACAATCTCAAAGCATTTTTTAAGTTCTTCTTTCTCTTTATCATCATCCATCTTTTGCTTCTTGGCAGACTCTTGTTGAAGATCTTCTCCTACTCTCTTAGAACTTTATTATGCTCTAGTCTCACTGCCTTCTGCTCTATCTTTACTTTCTTTCACCACTTCAGAATCCACAGGTACAAATGAGTTTATCCAACTCATGGTCTTGTTAAAAGCCTTCTGAACTTCATCAAAGCTTTTATTCTTCAACTGATTATGAGTGAATCCAACTATGTTTTTCAGATAAGTACACATTTGATTTCTCTTTTGAGCTTTGGTTAGTGGTTTTCTTCTCTGCACTTCTGCTCTAAGTCTTACAAAATGCTTCTTCCTTTTATCCATGAGCTCCACAAATAATCTTGACTTTTCTTTAATGGTCAACTCTTCCTGCTCTTGTACCTGTATTCTTGCAGCTAGCTCATAATCAACATCCATCATAGCTTGAGTATTATCCCATTCAGCAATGTTTACATCTTCTTCTCTTTCTCTTGCCAGCCTTTCCTCTTCTTCTTGTTCAGCTTGCATCTGAGCTTGCAATCTTTGAGTAATTTCCTCATCAAACTTGATTTGACCCTTTTTCTTTAATGGCTTTTCTTGTTCAACCATCTTACCCTTTTCCTTTGTCTTTAGGATCATGTTGTTGAGATGGTACTGTTGGTCTTGTAGCAGTCTCACTAGGTTCTTGCATAACCACTCCTCTTACCTTTGATTTCTCACTCCTCATCTTCACAAGAGTCTGAGCAATTGTAAGATCTTCATCTTCAAAAACAGTTGTTGTTGGAGGAGGAGTAATTGGTTCAGCAGCAGTAATATTAATACTGGCAGTAGTAATAGGTTCGGTAGTACTAACAGATACACCAGCAGTAGTAACTGGTGCACTAGCAGTATTAACTTCCATGTCAACAGTGTTAACTGTATCACCAGTAGGAACTTCATCTGCAGCAACACTAATTACCTGCTATGCATTTCCTTCAACATCTTTGAACACTTCATCCATATCTTCATCATTAAAATCACTTTCTTCAAAGATTGAACTCTGTTTTCCCTGTTTCAAATTCCTCCCCTGTTTGGATGCATCCTCTTCACCCAAACTTCTTCTGCTAGAGGTACCAATCTTGAATAAATTCATCCCTAAAGTTTTTGACTTCCTTTTTCCTTTCTAGCTTTTTGACTCTCTTCTTCAAACTAGCAATCTCCTTTGCTTGAGCAGCCTTTGTCGTCTCCAAGTCAAGAACTCTATCAGACAGTTTTGTACAAAGGTCCATCAATTCTTTAAGCTTCAGTCTGTCCTCCCCACCTTTATGTGTGTTAACTCTTGAGAGTGGTGGGTTATTGGACTGTTTAGATGCAGTCTCAAACCTAGTTTGCGCTTCTGCATCTCCCAATATGGTATCTTAGCACCTAGGACCACTACCTGAACCAGTTCCCTGAGGACTTGGCTCATTAAGTGTTGCCATAGATTGGGTCCTATTTATGTTACCACTATCCTGCTCTGCTTCTAAGCTAGAAGCAGTAGTGGCAACCCTTTTTATTCTGTCTTCCTTCTCCTTAGTGACAGTCTCATCTGCAACAAGGGGAATAGGTCCACTAGACTAAGATATCTCAGTGGCCCTTTTGGCTTTCCTAGGTCTGTGAGTCTTTTTGGGTTGAGATGATGATGGAACAGTAATTGGTTCTTCATTAGAGGGTTGAACAAATGTGGATGTGTGTTGGGGATCAGTGGGTTGTCCTGACCCTTTACCCATATCTGCTTGTTGTGCCAGCATAGATGAAAACAATGGTGTTACAGTCCCT
>BQNB010189697.1:0-11847 GCA_026074375.1 Tanacetum coccineum | reverse complement strand
AAATCGGCAAGAAAGAAGAACGTTCCAACTTTCACGAAAACATCCTCGGCGATGCCGGTGGGAGTAGAAATCGTTCGGTCGGAAACTTCATTGTAGAAGTGATCTTGTTGAAATATCGGATGTGAGCATGTGGGTCTTCTTTATCGTGTCCAAAAAATTATTTGTTTTGAACAAGGTTAAGTAGACCATGCTTGATATCAAAGTTGTTCGCAGTAATTTCGGGAACAACGATCGCACCCCGTGTTTTAGGGTCATTGTACGTCGTCAATAAATTTACTATTTATTTTTAGTATTGTACGCGTTTGCTTTTAAATTAAAAATGTTAAGTTAAATCGCGTAAGCTAAAAATTACCGTTCAATGTAAACGGGCATCAAACAATTAAATGTTCACATCAAGCAAGTGTTAAGTAATTATTTTGAGGTTAATTATTAACTTTGTTCATTTTATTTTTATTGGTTACGTAAAGTGTTTACGTTTCGCAATAAAATACGTTTAGGCATTCCCGGAACCAACAAAACTTTTCTACGCTTCAACAAATACCCACAATTATACCTAATACTCAAAATTTACAAAAAATATCATCACATATATGTCTATGGCCGGATTCAAAAGAGAAGACACAAAAATATCTATTTTAAAAACATCCTTTATAGAAATCATGGGATGTTCTTTAGTTTTAGGAACCAAGACTTGTTTTTCCTTACTAACCCTAATAGTGAATTGATCAAGACTTCCTTATTTCACTCTTGGTGTCCTTGACTAGTCTTCCTAATATATATAAGACTTATGCTAGTGTAAGTAACTCATACACTTTACTTTTACATACACTTCTCATTTTCATAGCGTGAATCCAACTCTTTCCTCTCAGTTCTTATGGTAACAATCGAGATCCTAATCATTTCTTAACTCTCAAATAATTCACACAATTTTATTTACATCACATACAAGTATTCTACTACATCCTAAGATATACCAAGTAGGTTTGAAAGGGTTTGGTTGGAGTTTACCAAGGGTTAATCAAACAATAGTCAAGATTAGGGTTTTCATTGGGTTTTAGGGTTTTCAAAGTGTTGAAAAACTAGGGTTTGTTTGTAAACAGGGATTTAGAATCATATTGTTACATCTTCCTACGTCTTATTAAGGTTACCTATAAACTCTTAATCTCTTTACTTTCATGATTTTATGCATATATAATGTTTGTGTAGTTATCACCATCTATAAGTTAACATAATGGTTTTTATTCTTGTTTATGGTTTTGGTTTACTTTGTCATTGATATATGGATGTTATGGATCATGTTATAAAGCAAATATATACGCTATATGAGTGTTAGTTAAGTTATATAAAGCATATATAAGTAAAAGTATAAAAAAGTTACTTATAAATGTTCATGAACAAATGGAGTTGTAAAAATTGATCTTCTTGGGATTCTTGGACATATATGGACTAATCATGGATAGATCCCTAAGGCTGTAAGACATGTGATATTGAAGGTTGTAAAGGACTTGTAACAAAGTGGTTAAACTAAAAAGTTATAAAAATAACTTTTAAACACATTTTAACAAAATGGACAAAGTGGGATGTTTGGAATTTGAACTTAACATATATATATTATGATTTTATAAAATACTACATGTCACAAGGATCGTGGGCATGTAGAGAACTCGAAAAACTGATTTATAACGAAGGAGATACGCTAATTTTAAGTTATACGTTAATTAAACGCATTTATAAAAGAAATTTTATAAAAAAACAAATTTACTATTTCAACACTCTAATGAAATGTAAAACATATTTTATCAGTTAGTTTCATAATTTTAGGATTTCCAAACAATAAGTATCATAATTTTATGATTATAACGTAGGAGTATGAATTACGTGAGTTTACGACAATAAATACTTTTATAAAACTAATTTTATAAAAGTTACTGTTCATATCAGACATGAACATTTTGAAAACATCATTAATTTGATAAAACTTTTAATTACGAAGACGTGCTCGAAAGAATCACTAAAAACGGAGTTCAAACGAGTAAAATAGTCATTTACGGTTTACGGACGACAATTTTTATAAAAAATATGAAAAAGTTTTCACCAGGGGGACTTAAAATATGAAAATGTGATATTTTGATAACTCTATAATACGAAAGCGTGAACATAAAAAACGTAAGAAACGGGCTTAAAACGATAAAGTTACGTCGTTTTTGCTAATGAAATATTTATAAACGTTTTACCTTTATAAATACGATTTCATAAACAAAATTAGATGGTGATGTAGCTATATAGAATTATATATGGTCGTAGTTATTCAAAGTTCTTAGTACTTATACGACCTATACTTGATTAGGTTGCATTCGGTCATTATCGTGACGCATTATCTGTTGTGATATACATTGTTGATTGTTACAATCAACTCGAGGGTGAGTTATAGCCCCACATTTTACATTTATAATGATTTACAAAGTTTTGGGGTGAGAAACCATATGCATGTTTTACAAATGGACGCAAGGTGTACTTTTTTACTTGATTATGTGTTTGCATAAGTAACAAATAAACCCATCTGAGCCCATATTTCAATGAACTATCAGTACTTTGTGAGCGAGAATGTTTTAAATAGATCTATTTAGGGATTGACTTTCCTGTTCGGGTGATTACAATCACTAGACAAAACGTAACGACTTTAAACATGTTCGGACATAAGATGTTGCGGGTTAGTACTTCATCAACGGGCAATGTGGCAATTTATATTGCATTAAATACATGTCGAGCTTTTAGTGTCATGAGCTTAGGAAAACGTAATTACATTTTATGATGGTTGCATCTGTTGCATTATCATGGGAAAATCTTGCGGTCCTACATTATACATTTACAAACCTATGAATTCACTCAACAATATGTTGATGTTTAAAGCAATGTTTTTCAGGAGGTCAATAAGGCACGAGGTGCAAGGGATACATTGGTGCTTATATTTTGGATGTCACATGCTAAAGATTTGGTTGCATTACATTTTGGGATAAATTGTTATGAACTAGAATCTTGTATTTTGTATTTTGAACAAGTAAAGCTTCGGTTTTTGTAACAAATACTTTGCTAAATCTAATGTATCGGTTTTTAAACGACTTTTTGGTCGTTCTTATATATATCTTGTGTTATTGATCTATGATGTACCATCCCCAGACCCATATTCCGCTGCGATCCATTTTGGGGGTGTTACAGATTGGTATCAAGAGCCAAGGTTATAGAGAACCAGGTCAAATGTTTTTGCTGGACTATAACCGTTTTCAAACATTGCATTCATACAAAGGATTCTTTCACGGGATTTACATACATTTTTACCCATGTTGTTGCATTATTTGATTAGACTAGATGCATTCATGATTGATATACATGTTATGATATAAATGTATATTACTATAAGAGTCTTATATTAAATACTAATATAAGCTATTTTGGATTTTCAGATACTGTCATGTCGGATTATGAGGATTCCACGGTTACATACACGGAGGTATCTAGTCTGTTTGAGGGCTTATCAGACATTGGATCCCCACGAGTTGTTGGACCTGAGTACGAGGGACTGCCCTGGATGCTAGATGACCCATATGTGTAGGTCGTTTTACAGGACCCACCATCATCGGACTACGTGCATGGCCCTGAGGAGCTAGAGCAGGCACCACCTCTACTAGACTTTGTTCCAGAGCCGGTTTATTCGGAGTTCATGCCACCAGAGGTTGAGGTATTCCCAGCTGAGGAGCAGCCACTACCTGTTGCTGTCTCACCTACTGCTGACTCACCAGGATATGTTCCAGAGTCCGATTTCCACGAGGGGGAGGATCTGAGGTGGATCTTGTCGATTATCTTGTCGATGGAGGAGACACCTATGGCGATGATGAGGCATGAGTCATCTGATGATGCACGGGAGGATGATGATGTTGATATGAGGAGGATGAGATGAGGTGGCAGCAAAAGCCTCATGCAGACTCATTCAGTTGTTGATGACTATATGTTGATCATGCCCCATCTGCTGAGGAGACTGAGCCGTTTGAGACCGACGAGTCTGCGGCCACACCACCACCACATCCTGCATACCGTGTTACTACTAGGATGTCGATCCGAGATGAGCCACCTACACCATTTTGGTCTGAGGAAGAGGTTACCAGACTCCTTGCCATACCATCACCTCCACCATCACCACTCTCCCTATGGTCATCACCACTACCTCAGATTCCCTCACTACCACTACCAGTATCACCACCATTACCTGTATCACCTCCATCACTACCTGTTAGCCCTACTTATCCTTTGGGATATAGAGCTACGATGATCCGGCTGAGAGCCGAGGCACCATCTACTTCCCATCCACTACCACTACCACCACCTATTCTACTTCCACGTACAATGGCATCTGTGGCCATGTTGAATCCACCTATATCTTGACACCTCGATAAGAGGCACCACCATCCGGGACACCACAACTCCTACCAATACCGCTACCTACTCCATCACCACCTTTACTTCTTCCCTCTACTGACCATAGAGCGGATGTTCATAAGGCTTGCTTACTGCCTTAGAAGAGGCTATGCTTTGCCTTTGGTCTGAGATATGAGGTGGGCGAGAGTTCATCTGCTCCCACTGCTAGACCTGATGGAGATTTCAGGAGAGACTATGGTTTCATTGCCACTCTGGATGATGAGATTATGCGAGATCCAGAGAGAGATGTTGGTTATGGGATTACTGACACTTGGGATGAGATGCTTGTGGGTATGCCAGGGGCACCAGCAACTGATGAGACAGAGTTAGGTCGACGGGCGACAAACCTTGTCACGACTGTGAGACAGGATACCGATGAGATATATGGGAGACAGGATGATGCTCAGACTGAGCTACAGATGGTGACCAATCGGGTCTACATGTTGTTTAGGGATAGGCGTACACATGCTCGCACAGCTAGGCTCATAGAGATTAAGGGCATGATGTCTCGAGAGGCTTGGGGACGATCGGCCCCCTTATAATTAAGGGGGCCGCCCATGTATTTAAGGGGGCCGCCCCTTATTCAGACGCTCATTTTTGTCCTATTCAGGGGAGGTGTTTACTGGACCATTTCTAGCCGTTTTAGGTCTGAAAATTTGAAATTCAAAATGTTTATTTTGAATAAAACATTTCTTTTAAATGTAAAAAATGTTTTGTGATGTTTATAAAAAGTTTACAACATTTTATAAAAGTTTCCTTTGATCATAAAATGCATCAAGCATTTGTTTATTCATACCTTTAAGTGATGTAATTGTTGAAATGAGAATTTACTACTAAATACTTGTTTACGTTTAATTTTACGTTAAACGTTTTTATATTTTGTGATTATCAAAACGTAAAGATGTGAAAAAATATTATTAATGTTTTTAGGCATTATATTTTATCAACAATGTCTGTAATCGATTTTGTTGTGAATGAATGTCGATTTGGTTATATCTTTGTTGATTACAATTCAGTTGTATATTTCACTGTGTGATGTGATCTCACTTTACTTATTGTGAATATGTCATGTCATGGTTATGATTTTACGAAATCTAACAGGTATTATATTTTCTTGTGATTTGAAGAAAATGGCACCAAAGAGAAGGACCACGAGGTTAAACCCAGAAACAACACCGGCCGCAACAGCCGCCACCACTACCACTGTCACTAATGCCCAACTTCAGGCAATGATTGACCAAGGCGTTACTGCCGTTTTGGCAGCACGTGATGCAAACACGAATGGCGTCGACAACCATAATTCAGGAACAGGTGCTAGGAGAAACGAGCGAGCCACTCGTGAGTGCACTTACCCAGACTTCATGAAGTGCCAACCTCTAAATTTCAAAGGCACAGAAGGAGTTGTCGAATTGACTCAATGGATTGAGAAAATGGAAACTGTGTTTTGCATAAGCAACTGTTCTGTGGAAAACCAAATCAAGTTCTCCACTTGTACTCTCCTAGGAAATGCTCTAACGTGGTGGAACTCCCATGTTAGGACTGTTGGTAATGACATTGCTTATGCAATGACCTGGACTGAACTGAAGAAGAAAATGACTGACAAGTACTGCCCAAGGACCGAGATTAAGAAACTCGAAGTCGAACTGTGGGAATTGAAAGTGAAAGGTACCGATGTGATAGGGTACAACCAACATTTTTAGGAACTGGCACTGCTGTGTGGTAGAATGTTTCCTGAAGAATCTGACAAGATTGAGAAATATGTCGGTGGCTTACCCGACATGATCCACGGAAGTGTAGTAGCATCCAAGCCTAAGACAATGCAAGAGGCAACTAAAATGGCAATCGAAGTGATGGATAAGAGAATCCGCACTTTTGCTGACCACCAGACAGAGAGTAAAAGGAAGTTTGAGGACACCTCAAGGAACACTCAGAACCAACAACAACAGAACAAGAGGCCGAACACTGGTCGGGCCTACACTGCAAGGACTGGTGAGAAGAAGTCATACGGGGGATCTAAACCCCTATGCGCTAAATGCAATTATCACCATGATGGTCCATGTGCTCCAAAATGCCACAAATGCAACAAAGTTGGCCATTTTGCCCGTGACTGTAGGAGTACGGTAAATGCCAACAATGCTAACAATCAAAGGGGCACCGGGTCGGGTCAGAAGCCTACTTGTTTTGAGTGTGGAGCCCAAGGACACTTCAAGAGGGAATGTCCCAAGCTGAAGAACAACAACAATCATGGTAACCAAGTTGGAGGTGGCAATGCTTCAGCCAAGGTGTATGCGGTAGGGCATGCAGGGACAAACCCAGACTCCAACGTCGTGACGGGTACGTTCCTTCTAAACAACCGCTATGCTTCTATCTTATTTGATACTGGTTCCAATAGAAGTTTTGTATCCACTGCATTTAGCTTCTAAATTGATATCACACCAACTGCATTAGATCACTATTATGAAGTTGAACTAGCTGACGGGAGAATAATTGGGTTAAACACTATCCTTAGGGGTTGTACATTAAATTTCCTGAACCACCCATTCAACATAGACTTAATGCTCGTAGAACTTGGTAGTTTTGATGCTTTATTTAGTATGGATTGGTTGGCGAAGTACGAAGTGATCATTGTTTATGCGGAGAAGATTGTTCGTATCCCTTGGGTAAATGAAACATTAATTGTTCACGGTGACGGAAGCAACCGGGGACACGAGGCTCGTCTGCACATTATCTCGTACACCAAAACACAAGAATACATGCTAAAAGGATGTCCAGTCTTTTTGGCAAACGTTAATACAAAGGAGACGGAAGACAAGTCGAAGGAGAAGCGACTTGAGGATGTACCGATAATTTGAGTTATCTCAACGATCGTCCCTTAAGGGGAGATTGTTAGGAATTCAGTTTTTAGTGAAGTGACGATCTTTATCGATCTTACGAGCCTTTAAAATATTTAGTCTATAATATGTAATAATTAGTAAGCTAACCGGGCCGACTTATAGAAAGTCCAAGGAAAGCCCGGCCCGACCCATATCTTGTAAGTATATTAACCCTCTCCACACATGGAGAGGGTGGTGGTTGAATACATTTCTCTTATATTCATGTGTGTGTGTTTGGTGTTTTCTCCCTCACACTCTCTCTCTCTAGCTTTCTCTCTCTAGTTCCATAGTTTGTGTGAAATCTATTTCCTTCAAGTCTATTCTATGTTATACCTAAGTTAAACCTAAAACTAACGCAAAAATGGGGGTTTTCAGCCTGAGAGACTGGCACGAGTTTTGGTTTTACCAAAACTGAGATTGGGCGATTAACACACACAAGTTAACAATTAAAGGATAGAGAAGCGGTCAAGCCTATTATAAGGAAACGTATTAACCATATTTAATCAAAGAGTAAATTGCAAATATCGTCCTTAAGGTTTGACTAAACCTTAAGGACGATTTTTGCAATTTATCTTTAATCAAATTAAAGACGCAAGTTTTAGTTTATCAAATACAATATTGTCTTATTGTTGTTGATATATCATTCCTAAAACATATACATGCTAATTCTGTCACAATTAAACACATTAGCATAAAGCAATCGCGGTTGATTATAATATATCTTAGGAGATGATAATGGTGATCTTATCAAACCCTAACTTATCGAGATTTTACTAACTTATTGCAAAACTTTAGATAGGCCGTCGTCTGCCAACACTTGCAAATGTTCTCACCAACGATGTATGAACAAATTTCTCACCAACGAATCAGAACGTTATTTGTTGATCCTTGGTCACCTGCTAGCAAGGTTATAAATAGCGTGAGGCGTGACGTGGTGGCATGGCCAAGCCTCACCCTTTGCGAGCCATGGCGAATCATGACGTTTTTAAGGCGTGACTTAAAGCGGCACAAAATATGAAAATATTTATAAATTTATATATTTATATCAAATATATTGAGTTTACAAAAAGTGTCATATATGAGGAATAAAGTCATGAAACTATCTTTGCATGTAATCTTTTTCATTTCTATATAAAAATACGATTTTTATCAAAATGGAATTCAAAAAAGCCTCCACGCATCACGTTTTATCGCGTCTTATCATCTTTTTTTCACTCCTCATCTCACATCAAGCCTTAAGCCCAAGCCTTGGTCTATTGCGTGGTGTGGAGGTCACGCCTCGAGCCTTTGCGAGGCCTTTGCGCGCCTTTTAGAGCCATGCATGCTAGTCCAACTTGTTTACTAAACCAAGAGCAAAGACAACACGTTATTTGTGATCCTATTACTCTAGATATATAAATCGCGGATATGGAGAGCTATCATGGCATCTAACTAACTCTCTATTTGTAATCCTAGATCCAGTTGAAAGATAGGTCGCATACTTAAGCACGTAAACGGGTATAAATTGATAACATAATCAACACACAACAACTAAGAATGCAATCGATATAAACATAAAGCAAACGTTAAATTATCATAAACATGGCTAATACCTAAAGGTATTAGCCAATAACCATTGTAACGAACGATTAAGGTAAACTAACCAAGTTAATGAATGGTACCAAAAACATGTCTAATACCTAAAGGTATTAGCCAATAACCATTGTAACGAATACAAATGTCATAGACGAACGATTAAGGTAAACTAACCAAGTTAATGAAGGGTACCAAAAACCGAACGCGTATTTAGAGTATAAGAATTTACAAGGGTTTCCTATGGATTAAAGAGCGTTGCGAGACCTTTTTGGCTTCTCTTTTTTTCTAAAAGTCGAACCTGGTGGTTAATGCCTTCTTCTTAGTCTTCGGTATATTTTTGCACGCTAAAATTCGTCATTAGGGTTCGGTATTGAAAGTGTTCAATATGGCGTATTGGGATTTCTTGGAGTGAGGACCACGATAAATATCTTCCAGAATATTCTTCAACCGGCACATGCATACGGCGTATTGGTCATCAAATCCTCGTGGTTGCTTATGAAGTCAAGGCACAGATACGCCGTATCTTCCTTGTTGGATACGGCTTATTGGGTGTCAGAACAGGAGACTTCAAGATTTTTCTGTTTAAGCTCCAAATCATGCATAAATAATGTAAAATGAGCAATTTAGATAGGATAAATGATGCTATAAAAGGGAGGTTATTTGATGTCATCACACGTCTAGTAACCAAAGGATACATTTAATAACATGGCATAGAACAAATGGTAAGTACAAATGGGAAGTACAAATGGGAAGAGTCCATCACATGGATGTAAAGTCATCATATCTACATGGAGAATTAAAAGAAGAAGTTTATGTCTCACAACCTGAAGGTTTTATAAAAGAAGGCAAAAGAAAAGTCTATAGAGTAATAAAAGCTATATACGAGCTAAGACAAGCACCACGAGCATGGTATACCGAGTTAGACAACACACTAAGGGGACGTTTGGTATGATGAAATGAAAAGGTGAGAAACGGAATGAGAAAGATTTCCTTAGTTTGGTACATCAAAGAACGAGAATGGAGAATTAAAATATGATTCTTTGGAAAGCAACCAGAATAATTTTTTTACTTTGGAAATTCACCTATCAGTTAAATCACTGAAAAACAAGGAACAGAAAGAACAAAAGGTCACAATCTACGTGGACAACAAATTTGCAATTGCACTAGTGAAGAGTCCAGTGTTTCACGGACGAAGCAAACACATCAGTGGAGAATTACCACGAGCAGACATACTCACAAAACCGCTACCAAGGATAAGATTTGTCATCATCAGGCAACTACTTGGAATCAAAGACCTTCTTCAACATGATCGAGGTTAATCTCGACATTAGAAGAAAACAAACTTGAGTGTTAAATATGTAAAATAGAATAGTTTGTGGAGGAAAACAGGTCATGACTAATGCAGAGCTTCTTAGAATAAGTGTTAACGAGAAGTTCTTGCAAGGTACGTCACCAGCGGAGAAGAAAGAGAATATATAATGCCACGTATCTCAAGTTTGTCGAGCTACTAAACCTTGAACAGAATATGTTTCCAGTGAAATCACCCTTACCAGAGAGAAGTTCTTGTAAACGGCATTGTTTACATGGTTATATAACCTTGTGGCGTTAAGGCGGTCCACATATTTTGCGAGTACACGTAAAACATTCATAAAATCTTTCATAGTGAACCCAAAAGTATTAACTCATAACCTGTAACGATTTAGTTGACATAATAGTTAAAGTAATATTCTTGGGATTGAAACTAAATAAACCGCTAATGGACTATCATGTGCAAACTTATATTTAATTAGATGACAATACAGTATGACGGCTTTTAACGTTAGAGCAATCATGTAAACCTCAATCTCGTAAACGCAATCCGGCTTTGCTGTTCCAATGTTGTAGAGTTGGCAAGAAACAGTTATGGAGAAAGATTTGATGTATGGTAATATCTTATCGACCTGCTTCAGGGATTCCTCCTTTGCCTCATATTTAGCCATAAGACGTTATGTATACCCGGATCCGAGTGACATCTACATATTTAGCCAGACGCAATGATGCTAATGCTTCGTATTGACTCATTGTTGGAAGCATTGCAGTAACAACATGTAATTCGGTGCATGTGCAAAATGAATGCCTACATGTAAGTTTAGTAAGTTGTGTAACTTTTTTATCAAACTTTAAAAGACCATAACTTTGTCCTCGGGCATCGGATTGAGACGATTTTTTTTTTTAAATTGCATATTTTTGCGAGCTCTATCCGCTGGCAAACTAACGAAGTTGGTTTGTGGCAAAAAAAATCGCCAATTTTGAGTTTTTGACCACTAATTTGGGCATTTTGTATTAATTTTGACTTTAAAAACGCCTTTGACCGAGCGTAACTTAACACAAACTATCATTCAATAAATTTTTTTTTTTCGAAAGCCAATCTAAGAAGTTATACTACGTAAACGTGTACTCGGTTCTACAAAATAAAGCTTTTCATTTGAAGGCAATGTTATATACAATCGATTGCAAAAATTAACAATATTACCTCTTACATCAACTGGTAGCTTGCTTTACTTTTAAACTTTCAACCCAGGGTTCAAATCTTGGCAATACTCGTTTATGTTTTTTTCATACTATTTTGTATTTTGCGTTTTTCACATAAATGGTTTCTAATTTCATATAATAACATAAACATCTTGTAGATCAACCGGTTGCTTGTGTAACTTTATACAAGGCAGCCCAAGGTTCAAGTCCCGGCAACATCCTTTTAATTTTTTTATGACTTGCTATTTTGAATATTTTTTTTTATGACTTGCTTTTAATTTTTTTAAGACTTGCTATTTTGAATATTTTTTTTTATGACTTGCTATTTTGAATATTTTTGAGGAGTCATACTATTTTGTATTTTCACATAACTCATTCGTTAGACGTCGGATTGAGCCGAAATTTTGTGTGCGCCATC
>BQNB010189696.1:10000-11847 GCA_026074375.1 Tanacetum coccineum | reverse complement strand
AATTGTGTACACGTCACTCCTAAAACGTAATTAACACTAATAATGTTTTTTTAATAAACAAAAGAATCCCCAGCGACATGACGCTGGGGAAAATAGTGTACACGTCACGCCATTTAGTAATTAGCACTAGTAATTTTTTTTAATAAACAAATGAATCCCCAGCGACACGTCGCTGAGGAAACATAAGCGGGAAAAAATACCGCCACGTTTTTGGTAGAAAAAATTGGCTAAAATATAACGGCATTATCCCCGGCGACATGTCGTCGAGGAAAAGGTCAGCTTATTTGGTCTAAATTTTCAACGAGAATTGGTGCCACGTAGGATCAATTTATGTTGTTTATTGAGCTTTCCCCAGCGACAAATGTCGCTGGGGAAAATTCCGTCACCTGTTCTCCTATTTCTTGTAGTGGGGGCCAGCAAGAGCCTCCTCTACTGCAACTTTCTTTCAAATTTGGGCAATTATGAATGTCCAAACTAAAAAGCGAAGGCACCTACATTTTTGTTAGATGTAACCAGAAATGTAATGAATCGGCGTTTGACAATCATGCAGACATTGCAGGTGAAATTCGGTTTGTGTTTGCCTTTTCCACTTGGAGGTTGACTGCAGACTATGGACCTCTAGATTCACCAACAGACAGTGTTTAAAAACAAAAGAATCATTCTGCCAGACCACCGCCCAATCCACCCCCATCTGAATTGTATAAATCATACAGATTACTGGCAGTCCCTTCTACATAACTTCTTCCATTAGCAGTAAGTGATCTATCAACAAAAAGACTCGATATTGGATGCTCCAACGAACCAATTACTGCACATAACATTGTGGATTATACAAAAGAAAATCAAAATATAGAGTAAAAACAGTGTGACCGAGGAACTAGCACATATCCAGAACACCACCGCCAGCACTCGAGTCATTCCCACCTCCGCTACCAAGTTGACAAGGCAATTCAGCATCACCATATGGAAGGCCACCTTCAATACATGTATCATTATAACAACCATGTCCAGCTGTACCACCATAACCTCCCCCACTGCCAATTCTCTTGTTTAATAAATGTCCCCTGCCAACACCTCCCGTGCAACCTGTTTACAAACTCAATCCTTAGTTTTAACATCATTTTACTACAAAAGGAGAAATTTTAGTCTGTGAGCATACATACCCATCCTAGATGTGCTGACTATACCCGTTAAGGGAACGGTAACAGTCCCCGCCCTATGGAAATGCATAACAGACCCTTGTATGAGGCCTTCAACGAGTATATCTTCAACACGACATATCTGAAAACAAAAATATATATATATCAGACCTGACATAACATAGGAGAATGCCCACCTTTCATCTAATTTTGTAAGTATTGTCAACTGAAATCACCTGAAGAGTGAAGGATGTTTAGGTAAAGCTAAGATCATAAAAGAGTAAAACTGGCATGACAGGTGGATTTGGACATTTTTGTACAGTAAACAGATCAGATAGGAAGGGTTGACCCGCATACAATTTATGTCCATATTGTACTTTTTATAAATAGATGCATTAACAATAGATTTATATAGTTTCAACCTATGTGGGACAAATCACAACAAAAACCGACCCATTCATAAGTAAATGGCTAGATACCACCTCTATAAAAGAGCAATCAACTTACACAGCGTCATTTGTAGCATTTTCTAAGGGACCACACAGAACAGAACCTGGACCGACCTTCAAATGATTTTGATAAGTTAGAGGAATTTGAACAAAAGCAAGCCAATCATGAAGTAATAAGTCAACCAAGCTATAGTGACGTAGGAGGTGAGCAAATTCAGCACACTACTGAATTGTCAAGTTCAAAGGTTGACTATTTAAA
>BQNB010189696.1:0-5000 GCA_026074375.1 Tanacetum coccineum | reverse complement strand
CTTTTGAATAACATGTTAATTAATTTATTAAATACTTTTATTTAATAAAAAGCGATAATTTAATATATGTAATAATAAATATGATTTATTATTTAAGTTTTCAAGCCAAGTGAGATTTTCTCGTTTTCAAGCCAAGTGAGATTGAAAATCAAATTTGTAAACGACAAATATGTAATAATAAATATGATTTATTATTTAAGTATGTTCTGAAAATTTACCGGTCACGCAGTAATCGTTTTTGCATGACAATAAAATGCCAAAAGGTTAAATGTCAAGCCAGACTCAAAAAGTCAAAGGATAAAATAGTCATTTCAAATTCTGAAAATTTCCGGTTGTTACACTAAGTACCAAATCTCTATTGTAATTATCTTGTGTATTTGTGTGATTCGGATAGTGTGTAAATCCGATAGTGTAGATCTAGTGATTGTGAAGTGGTAGATTGGTTCTAGCTAAGATTAGGACTTGACATTTAGCTTAGTGTCGGAAAATAACGTAAGCGACGTGTAAACGGTTTTCTCCGCCTGAAGGGAGCTTATTGACATAGTGAAATCTCGAGTAGGATACTCGGGGAGTGGAGTAGGGCGAAGAAGAGCTTCGTAGCCGAACCACTATAAATCTTGGTGCCTTGGTTTGATTGTTCCTTTCCTTATCTCTTCATATTATTGTCATTGTTATTTAGCTTTAGTTTAGATTGTTATATTGCTTGTTCATATTGTGAATTGGTTAAACATACAACTCGAATCTACATATTTTGTAAGCCTTCTAGTTTCCACAACCCGTTTAGTTTTTTTTTCGCTTTTTTACTTAGTCAATATTTATGGCGCGAGTATAATAACGTGGAACATACAAGTTGGCAATATAAAAAAACGCCGAATACAAGTCAACCCCGTTGCAACACGCGGGCACATTCCCACTCAATATTCGTTCAAAATCGATTCGAAAAAAATTATGCCCCGCCGCAACGCGCATACTATTTTGCTTGATAAAAAAACCATAAAATAAATATAAAAAACCAAAAAAAAATAATTGTCGATAGCCAATTAAAAAAAACAACCCCCACCAACGAAAAAACACCCGCTCCGCAGCAACGCGCGAGTACTTTTGCTTGTTAAAAGTTCAAAACACTCTGAAGCCCGCCTAACCTTTTCCATTGGGCTAGCTTTCCTTTGAATAATAAACAAGCCAAAGTACCCGCACGTTGTTGCGGGGCAGACTATTTTTTATTGGTGTGTTTAGGCATAAGAACCCGAGCGTTGTGGCGGGGCTAATTTTTTTACTTAGGGTAGGCGGGTTTTTTTTCGCGCCGTTTATTTTAAAGTTATTAAGTACGCACGTTGTTGCAAGGTGTTATCTTTATTTTATTTTTTATTTATTTTGTGCGGGCTTATTTTTTCGGTCTCATGTTTAATGGTTTTTTTTATATGGGCTTATGTGTTGGGCCTCATGACACGGGTATTTTTTATCTGAATAAGTCAGTATTTTGTAATTTTTTTTATTATGTTGTGCCGAACAATTTTTTTTTAATATTATTTTGTGCGGGTTTTTTTTTCTCATCTTTTATAGTGGTTTTTTTTATATGGGCTTATGTGTTGGTCTCATGACGCGGGTATTTTTTATCTCAATAAATCATTACTTTTGTATATTTTTTTTTGCCAGCTACAGTGCGATGACACATTTCAAATCTCTTTTGATAATATGTATAAGAGTGTAAGGTGTGGTGGCGAAACAAGCTCGTCACTCCTACGTGGCTTCGCCACCTTGCTCGCCACCATACCAAGCATGCTCGCCACTCGCCAAAAAATGGCTACTTCGCCATTGCTACGACGAAGGAAACGGACGAAAAAGAAAAAGAGACGTTGCATTAGCCGTTGCTAATTTTTTTTTTAATATATATTTTTTAATTTATACCCACTTTTACACTATAAATACTACCCCATTTTATCAAATTTTATACAACTATCATTTCAAAACACTACATCTTACAAACAATAAACATAATGAGTGATTCTGAAAGTTTCGATGTTCAAGATTTCAAAGATCTTGACATGATTTTTGAACTTGCTCGGTTATAGCAACAACAACAAGAAGAAGCAGAGCGGGTGCGCCACCGAAACTATATCTATCGGGAACGGGTAGAAGCGGAAGCACGGTTGATGGCGGACTATTTTGGTCCTCGGCCAAAATATCCTGATTATTATTTTCGGTTACGGTATCGTATGAGCCGTAAACTATTTTTAGACATAGTCTCAGGTATTGAAAATTACATTGAAACTCACCATCCTCTTTCTCCGCATTTCGATTTCTTTAGAGTCCGACCCGATGCTACGGGTGTACCCGGTTTTAATGTTATTATGAAATGCACTTGCGCCATACGCCAATTGGCATACGGCGTAACACCTGATTCATTAGATGAGTATTTACAAATGGGTAGTCATACCGCACGCGATTGTTTAGATTTTTTTACTATGTGCGTTATCGAATTGTTTATGCCCAAGTATTTACGAAAACCTGACTTCAATGACATTCAAAAGTTATACACCGCACACAATAATATTCATGGTTTTCCTGGAATGCTTGGAAGCATTGATTGTATGCACTGGGAATGGAGAAATTGCCCAAAAGCATGGCATGGGCAATTTGGTAGAGGTGATAAAAAGTACCCAACTATATTGCTTGAGGCTGTTGCTTCATATGATTTGTGGATTTGGCATGCATTTTTTGGGGTAGCAGGTGCAAATAACGATTTAACTGTTTTGAATAATTCTCCGTTATTTGACGACCTTCTTGATGGCATCGACCCCGTGGCTCCGTTTGAATGTAACGGGGTTACATTCGAAAAAGGGTATTATCTAGCCGACGGCATTTACCCACAATGGGCATCTTTTGTTAAATCATTTACGGTTGCAAGTTCAGAGAAGAATGTATTATATAAACGGAAACAAGAAGGTGCTCGAAAAGATATTGAAAGAGCTTTTGGGGTCCTTCAAGGACGTTGGCGTATTATAAGTCAACCGGCGCGTGCTTGGACTATCAACAAGCTACGCAGAGTTATGCATACTTGCATTATATTGCATAATATGATTTTAGAAGATCAAAAGTATGCGTTAACCGAGTTTGACGAAGAAAGTTATATTTGTCCCCAACCAAATATATTAAGGACATGGGTCGAGCGATGCGATATCCGACGAAAAAAAGACAAAGAACTGCGTGATAAAAATACACACGCAAAGCTTCAACGTAATATCATTGAGCATCTTTGGCAACAACATCAACAAGAACATTAGTTTATGTATAATTTGATGTATTTTTTTAATTTTCGCATTAGTTTTTGAATTTCGCAATGTTTTTTTTAAATGTATTGTAGTTTGTATTTTTAATTTGTGTGAAATAAATTATGTTTGTGTGAAAAAAATTGAAAGAAAAAAAAATAGTTAGTGGTGGGACCCAAGTGAAGAGGTGAATGTGTGTTATGAGTGAAGGGGTATTTTTGAGTGGGAGTGAAAAGCTGATGTGGCAGCCTGTGGGGCCCGTTTTGTTTTGTGGCTTAAGCCACCATACCCTACCCTCTAAGTTGCATTTACTTGAAGAAAATTAAAAAAGTTCAACATACTGATTGATTTGGAGAAAATATGCTTAACAGATAGTAGTATCTGTCAATGTTATGCTTTTTATAGCAGTTTGGTTTTATCAAATCATTTCAAACAAAAATATAGAAAACTTAATGTAGTACTCTCGGTGATAATTAACGATAAGAGACAACGCGACATAAAAAATAGATACAAATTCCATATTCATTTTTTCCGCACACGATAGTAATTTTTTCATTGTGAATATTAAGTTTTCTACTTTAGGCGGGTGTTCACTATTGCTTATTTTTTTCTGCTTTTTTCTGTATTTACATTTTGTAAGAGTCTTTTTTGTTGCAATTTCGTTCACTGTGAACTTCACAACAAAATAAACTGAAAATTGTTTATCCGGTGTAAAGTTTCGTAACCTCAAAATAATAAACTTCTAAACATGATGTTATATATATCATACTCAGAAGTCTATTTTGTGCGTAAATCGTAACATGTGGTAAAAAAAGTAAAAGTACAAAGTAAGAATAAATATCATTTTTCATTATTTTCAATCGATTAGCTTACAATCTTTTATATAATAAAAAAATTATATTATTTTAGAGTTTTCTATAAGATTTGATTTTATAAAAAAAATTGAACCAATCAAAACGCTTGATTTTAACACGTAAGCAAAATCGTGCAATCTAATTGGTTAAAAAAAGATCAAAATTGAATCCAATTTAGTCAAAATTAAAAAATTTGGTTAAAATACATGTGTCAAATTTGTGAAAACAAAAACTAAAAAAAAAAGTAATTAATAAAACTTTTGTGGTTGAATTTTAAATAAATTATATGGAGTTAAGTGTATATGTATAAGTTTCAATGTTTTTTAAATAACTTCAAAAAGATAAATGCTAGATCCACACCCATTTAAAAAAAAAATCACACCCATATGTGTTAAACAAATATTGATAGTGAAAAAAAAAATATGATAGAATGCGATTAGTGCAAGTTACATGCCACATGTGCATGTGAAAGTTTTTATGTGAGTTGTGAGTGGATCTAGCATTGCTCCTTAAAAAATAAACAAATAACCCTTTAGACTTTATATTTTAAAAATACAACATATATGTTGTTTTTAAAAATACAACATATATATGCACAAGATTATTAATATGAAAATGAAAACACGAATTATTGTGCATGTAAATAAATACACGATGTTGTACATATACGAACAACTCATGTTTTTCCTCTTAATGAGTTTCGGTAAGAATATTAAATAAAAATTATTTTTACTAAATGCGTTCAATATACTTCATATTTTCATACACGGATTATGAATATTAATTACGGCTAAATTATTATAAAAATGAATATAAATATCAAATGTAAGCACGAACTACTGTGATATGAAAATAAATATACATAATTGTACTAACA
>BQNB010189695.1:0-11847 GCA_026074375.1 Tanacetum coccineum | reverse complement strand
TCAGAAGCCTTTAGTCAAGGATGAGGAAGCCAGTGATGTGGATGTTCATCTCTATAGGTCCATGATTGGCTCTTTAATGTATCTGACTGCTTCTAGGCCTGACATTATGTTTGCTGTCTGTGCTTGTTCTAGGTTTCAAGTCACACCAAAGTCTTCCCATCTAAGTGCTGTCAAGAGAATTTTTAGGTACCTAAAGGGTAAACCCAAACTGGGTCTTTGGTATCCTAGAGTATCTTCATTTGACCTGGAATCCTACTCAGATAGTGACTATGCTGGAGCAAATCTTGACAGGAAATCCACAACAGGAGGTTGTCAATTTCTTGGCAGGAGACTCATTTCTTGGCAATGCAAAAAGCAGACCATTGTAGCTACTTCTACTACAGAAGCAAAATATGTTCCTGCTGCAAGCTGTTGTGGGCAGGTTTTGTGGATTCAAAATCAAATGTTAGACTATGGGTTCAACTTCATGAACACAAATATCTACATTGATAATGAAAGCACCATTTGCATTGTAAAGAATCCAGTATATCATTCCAAAACAAAGCACATTGCTATTAGACACCACTTCATAAGAGATGCTTATGAAAAGAAACTAATTCAGGTGCTTAAAATCCATACTGATGACAATGTAGTTGATCTACTAACCAATCCATAAGATGCATTGGTTAAAGGGAGGCAATATGTTGTGTTGTATAGTTTGTATGAAGAAACATGTTAACCATAGGTGATGCATTTCCAAAAGGTTTGATAGAGTTTAGAGAGTTATTGATGGTACTGAAGCACTCCAGTTACCTACATTGTTCACTCTTTGATTGGACAAAGTTAGTACCGCCAGTGTACAAAGTAAGTACCGCTGGGCAAAGTTTGTACCGCTTTAGAGCAGTTAAAGAAAAATACCGACGAGGGTACCAAAGTGTAAATTGAAACGGTTTTCCCTAATTAGGCTCCTAAACCTAAAAAAACCCATTTCATTGACGCAGTTTCGTACGGCATTCTCGTCCTCTAAACTACAATTCGAACTTACAAGCCCTAATTTCTATTTTCACGACTATCTCTATTCAGAGAAAATTGTTTTGTTCTTGATTCTTGTCCGAAGCAGAACAAGTTTGCATACTTGAGAAGATTGAAGGTAATGTAGAGTTTCCCGAGATCAGAGATTCCTTAAGCGAAGTTTTTTCCATTCATCATGCTCTCACACTGTAAGTCCTGTAGTTAATCATACTACATTTGTTGAATCAGTTTTTGGACGACTGCTAAGTCCAAAAACAATCAACAATGTATGGCACATTACAGCCAAAAATAGCTGCAAGCCTGTGTCTATCTCTGAGGCATCAATAAGAAGTGATCTATTCTTCTTTTTGATGATACTGATGGGGAATAGACTCATTGACCTAATCAAGCTATCATAGAAGCTATATCAGCAAATGGGTATGGGTGGATTTAATATTTTAACATTTAAAAAATGCTTTGTTTTCACCCCACATGGAGGTTTTTTATTCCATACAATATTAATCATTGTCTTAGCTCCAAAAGCACCTCTTAGGATCAAATTCCTACAAACATTGCCACTGCTGTCATTTGTTTAACATCTAATCAGAAGTATAATTTTTCTAAATTAATTTTTGATGGTATGCTTAGACATTTAAATGCTAAGAAGAAGTTTTTAGTACCCAATCACGTTTATTTCTAATCTTTTTAGGTAAATAAACTATTAGTGTACCTGTACCTTTAGATCATTTTCTTTCCTGTAAATACTTAATCTAGTAAAGGTCTTTTTCTTTCATGGTTAAGAAGGGTAAGCATTTCTCAGGGAAAGTAACCCCTTTGTTTGCTCCTATGTAGGTACTGGTCGGAACCCAAAATCACTTTCAACTTCATTATAGAAACAGAAAAATAAGATGGGAAGAAATGTGAAGAAATTTAGAGAGAGAAAAGATGGATGATTACTTGCAAAATTACAAATGAAGAAACAAGAATCAACAAGAATCAACAAGAATCAACAAGAAATCAACAACCATTTTTTCCATAGAGGAAATGGTATATCTACCCTACCAACACTACATGGTTCGTGTGGTGCTTTTACTGCGAGCTCGGGATGAACTTGGGCTTTAGCCGATACACATCACAATATTAGCTTACATTTACGACCCGTTTACCCTTCTGTCTCTATTCCAACGTATAATTAATTAAGTGACCGAGACCTAATATTAATGAATGAAACTTCCCCATGTTCGCTCAATATTTAAAGGCTAACAATCATCCGCCGAAAGTGAGTTCATTATGACAACTCAACCCTTCCATGAGATTAATGAGATTGCTTTTGGTCGTTAAGCATCTTTGTGGTCTTGTCTCTAATTCCGTTTGTAGGCTTGTTCCTTCATGCTTTGTGATCTTTGATCTTCGAGCCTTTGTCATTGTCTTTCGAACTAGTCGTCGTTAATGTCCTAGATCTTTAAATCTTTTCCTTGCTTCTTGATCGTCTAGCCAAGACCTTGCATCTTATGTCTTGACCAACATGCTCATGTACTTTTTTCAATCATCTTGAAAGCTTGCTACAATCTCCCTGAAGACTTGATACTTTGAAGGAAGAACTTGTATATCAGAGTTTGTGCGAAGTCTTTGTCTTTAATTCTAGACTTTCATGATCGTGAGTCTTGAT
The DNA here is from genome assembly GCA_026074375.1 of Tanacetum coccineum. Lineage (NCBI taxonomy): Eukaryota > Viridiplantae > Streptophyta > Magnoliopsida > Asterales > Asteraceae > Tanacetum > Tanacetum coccineum. The sequence continues at coordinate 9,188 of BQNB010189695.1, read as the reverse complement.
TCATATAGTAGTCCTTTGTAGTTTTGAGCATGAGCATGTGGTAAATGAATTCGACTCCAGCTGAATGAAGGCGATCACCATCTTCTCCATATTTATGGATCCAGAAATAAAACAGTTAGCAATAAACAGTGGACGAATATGCTTTGTCATTCGTTCCGGATTTGGTTAGATTAACCTCCGGTTCTCCGTAGGAACCATTTTACAGTATAATACTATACCTTGATCAGTAGATTCAAAGAATCGTCCTTGATAGGTTTTCCAGCTCGAAGCGTATGATCTTCTAACCGCAGATTATTAGAATTAACCCATGCTTGCTTGTTCTCAATACCGGAACGTATCAAAGCAACAAACACGGTAAGATGTGAATCAGATAGTTACTAGAATCTTTCTGATTAAGGCCGTTCAATGTCATTTCCTGTAACAAGTTGATTCACCATTGAATCGCAAACCTCGTTTCATTTCTAGTTGACAACAATTTGAATTCATATAGAATCTCGCAAGTCACCTACCAGAGCTCGTTTTGATTGCTAGGCTCAAGCAGGATTTCCTTGCTCCATTATGAATACTAAAGAGTAATCACTCTGAAGTGTTCTGGCACAATCACAAGATACATGCGTATGGACTCTTGTTACACAGCTGTAACTTAATGCTGTTCAACAATGTTGTCATGGAATGTGCCTAATGAGATTTATTTTGATGATTTCTTGCTCTAGACTCGATTAGTGCATTTTATGTGTTTTAGTAATCGGTAGGCTGGAGCAGAACTAGTAGGACTGCCAGCCTATTCAATATTAACTAACTCGGAGTGAGAAAGTCAATAGAAGTCAGTGGTGTCCTCCGTGACAAATTAGACAAGTTTTCTTTAGAGAGAAAACCCGAATGGCTGGGAAAAGGGTTGGCATTGCATCACTTGTGGGTCCATGATTCATCATCAATGTCAGCAATCAACAATGTGATTCTACAGCATATGTATTGACCCAGTATTCTCTGCCTAAGTTGTGTGGAAGGGCGATCTTTCTTTAGACCCTTTATCCATACAATTTCTTTTTAATTCTTCAACCCCATCAGAATGCTTTACCAGAACGTCATTACTAACACCGTTTTGTGAATGTATCCATGTTTAGCGTCAATCTTAGTAAGCAAATTCTTCCCTATACGCACATTCATCTCCAATCATACCTATGGACTGCTATTCTAACATGGAGTGTCCTTGGGTAGATCCCTCCCGTTTTTGTTGGATCATAGGACAATACCTAACCTTAAAACCTATGTCTTCAGAATCGTACCGTGAAATAAGATGTTGTAGGGTATAGAGTATCGAGACCTGAAACCGATTCCCCCCGAATAGCACTTTGAGTCGTTTTAGATCATATTTTAATTACATTTCTTCCCTTATTTTAAATTCTAAGTCCCTCGATTTGAAATACTGTGAGATAAAATTTGTCATGGAAAAGTCATGGGGATAAACGTTTAAAGCTTAGCATGATATATTATTGGAACTGTGTCATAGCTTGCTCACCCCGAAGTCAACCCCGAATCAATTGCTCCCCCCCCTACATCATGAACACCCCCTGAATTTTTGCATAAAACCCACGAACGATTACCCCTGGGCACTAACCGTGATGTGTCGATCGGGCCCCCCAGGAGACTGGCCCGCACCTTGTCACAAGTCTCCCCTTCAAAACCACAAATTTTTACATCGGTTTGACACCAATAAAAATGATATCAAGTTGTAAAATCGATATAAAATTGAGGTTGAACACTTAGTCGTCTTATAACTATCATTCTATTGAATTGTCATTATTATCTTGTTGTTATTAAGAGACTTTTTGGGAATGGTTTGAATACATAAAGAATGAGTCCGTTGAGATGAGATACAAACTCATAAAATGTGTTCTGTTTCGAAAAACTCCCCCTTGAAAGATGGAGTGGTTGAACACACAATTTGAAAGATATTGAATTGTCCCCCCCCCCCCCCCCCACCACCCACCCCCCCCCCCCCCCCCCCACACCCCCCCCCCCTGCCCCACCCCCCCCCACTATCCCCCCCCCCCCCCCCCCCCCCCCCCCCCCCCCCCCCCCCCCCCCCCCCCCCCCCCCCCCCCACCCCCCCCCCCCCCCCCCCCCCCCCCCACCCCCCCCCCCCCCCCCCCCCCCCCCCCCCCCCCCCCCCCCCCCCCCACCTCCCCCCCCCCCCCCCCCCCCCAGTGGAGAAATTCTTAAAAAATTGTGTTCAAACTTGAAAAACATCATGTTTAGACAGACTTCTCTTCCAACTCCTAAGGTAAGACGCACTTATGCGTACACTATCCTTTTTCTTGAGCTTAAACTTGAATGTCTGTAAAACAGCACAAGAGACCGAGAAACGTTGATTTTCTCGTTGTTAGGATAAAGTTATTCTTTATATATAAGCTTCCTTATTTGGAGTCCGGGTTACGTAACTGATATATTGCCAAAACATACGCCATTAAGAAAACTTAGAAATGACGATGTTTTTGAAAGCATTTGAAACTCCTGTTCGAACTCGCATTTACACGCCCCGTGGTCCGATATTAAAATCAACATTTCTAGGTACGTAAATGTTTACTCGATCCAAGATACATGTCGAGAAGATTTTTTTTTTTTTTGGAAAACATTTTTCTGTTTTTTTTAATTTTGTATTTTCCTTATTGAAATTTTATATTTTTGTATTTTTTTTTTAAATATATACATGTTGACCTCAGCATTGTTATGTGATTGTGGAATAGTAATTCCAACTCTTGTCGTGATGTAACTGTTCTTTTCCCACTGCTTGATGAGACATCTTATTGGAACCCCTTTGAACTTGACAGTTCATTGCTGTGGTCGTGAATTCCGAGTTCTGAACTGTTATGATCAGAAGTCATATGTCGTGGAGGAGCGAGGCCTGAACTGTTGTGAACAGACGTCATTTGAACATTGAGGAACGAGGCCTGAAGTGTTATTGTCAGCAGACACCATTGCTTATGCATCAGATGAAAATTCCTTGAAGCCCTGGTTTCTCAGATATCAGTCTTTTCAGCAACCAAACTCGGAGTCCTTCCTTTGTAGGATTTAAAGATGTACCTGCATGTATGTTAAGTGTACCTGCACTGACATCAAGAGTTTGTTTGCATTCATACTGGTTCGTGATATCGTCATTTGAACCATTTGTGGGTTCACTGTCAACCTTGGTTGTGCTAGAGGTTAATATCTTTCCAGTAGGAATCCACTTAAGACCAACTGTCTTGAAAAGTTTACCCGTCGGTTTCCACCTAAGACAAGACTAGAGTCATATGTTTTTCTCATGGAACATAAGTCTTTTTTTATATGAAGACCTGTTCCTTTTTGGCTCTATCTTTCTGTTTCTTTCAAAACTTGTTTGCTCTAAGAACGGGTTTTGTATCTTTTTGTTGTCTTATCGGATAGAACCTTAGCACGTGAGTTGACTTCATTTAGGAATTTTGTTACACAAGAATCATGATTGGCATTAAAGACACATTTCTGACATGTTGAGCAAACAAAATGTTTGTAGTCAGAAAAACTTCTAGAATTCCTAGAGTGTTCTGCTATGGGCACAGTCTTTGTCGTGACGCAACTACTCTTAGATGCAGGCCAATTCCTAGACTTTTGGTTATTGATCCTAGGTTTTGGTTTGCTACTATTTGCTGTGCTTTGTGATCTAGCAGAAGGCATCACACTAGGTTCTGAATTCCTACAGCTTTCTTGTGTCTTTTTCTTAGCTTCCTCTAGGTAGTGATTATGAACCATGTCATTTGAGCTATACCTAGATGAGCCAGGTGCAATCATGTGATGAGGTTTTGCAACAGCAGATTCTCTTTCCTTAGGCAAATAATGTGTAGTGACTGGTTTTGACAAATCGTTATTGACATCAACTTGGGAGGCAAACCGTTGCTTTGAAAGACTAGGTCGTTCAGACTTAAACGCAGTCGGTTGTCTAACAACTGATTGGTTTCTACGTGTTTGTAAAGCCGTTTCCTAAGATTGACGATTTTGCAAACTTATATTCACAGTGCTAATTCCATGTTAATTTACCTAACTCATTTTTGAAAGCTGCAATTGCAAACCCATTTTTCCTGAAGTTGAGCTTTGAAATTATCATTATTTGCAGATCAAAGAAAGTTGTGTGTTTTAGATCTATAGCTCTCGTATGTCTTGATAAAATCCAACATTTCTTTGTAAGCCTTTTCAAAGTCTTTAATTTCTTGTATAAGTAAATAGCCACTTTATGTCTAATTCGATGTTTAATAGTTTTCAATACATCTCTGTCATGTTTATCCTTGGCTTCATTACATGTTACTGATTCAAAAATGACCATGTTGCCCTTCTTTTAAAGCTTGATTATTGTGATATTTTAGTTCAAGATATAACAAATTGTGCTTCCATTCCGAAAAAATCTTTTTAAAATCAGGCAACGGTGCTTTTTGAGACGAATATTTTCAGTTTCAAGAGATTGATTTGATAGTTTCAGTTGTCTGGTTTATTAATTAAATATAGCATGCACATAGGACATGTGTCATGACATTGTTCAACATTTCCTGGTCAACCATTCCTTCATTTAATTGAATTCAGGTTTCACAGTATGCTGTTTGTCCCAGAGAAAAGATATTGCGATTTCAGCAGTTTTTTGTACCTCATCATTTGGCTTCCTCAATCATAGTGGGTCTTATATCTGCATCATCAGCATGTGCATCATTCCCCTGTATCTCTGCTTGTATCCTCTCTTTAGATTTCTGTCCCAATGCCTTTCTGTGATAAACCAAACTAGCAACCACTAGCTTTTCCCATCAACCTTATCCTCTGTTTCTGAGATCTGTCTTTCATTCACCCCAGCTGTCATACTCATCGTTTATATGCTGTGCTCTTTTTCATTAATCGACTTCCTAACAGATTCCATGTTGCTAGAATCAGGTGGTCACGGAAAATCTGGAATTTCGAATCGAGTGGTATTGTAGAATTTGTTGCATGTCAATGTCACTATATTCATCATCCAAATAAATCGTGACTTGAGTGGTGAACATCTGAAACTGTTGTCTCGAGGACTATTAAAAGAAGATGTGGATCCAATCTCTGAAATTCTTCTTTTGGTCAAGTTGCTTTTCTAATTAATCCATGTTTAGGAACATGTAGCCTATAAAAAGTTTCAACATCTTGACCAAAGAGTGTTGCAAATTAGCACGTTTGAAATCCAGACCTCATTTCGAGTTTTCCTTTTAAGTGTTGTCGTGTGAAAGATGCGAGTGTGAATGAAGTTTTTGAAAATATTACCAGCAACTCTTTTTTGCTTTTGTCTTATGTAATAACATCCCATGCTTTAACTTCTATGAACTGTGCATTCTTGAATCTTTAATCTGCAACTTTTTGTCATCCCAACCTTTTTCTCAGAATCGTTGTGCATGAATGATTTGTTTTGAGCATATAATCTCAATAGAAATCAAGAGTTTTTTGAGTATATTTCTTTGAGAGTTGAGTCTCCATGCTATATAAGCCGCGGAAGTCCTTTCTTGCATACAGACCATCTAAACTTGAAGGCTTTATTAGCACGGAGCTGAAAATCTTTTCTCAATTGTGTCTTGAGCACATCCTAAAGGCTATTCTGGCAGTTGGATTCAAGAATAGTTCTTTGGTAAATTGTTGTTTCCAGTGTATCCAATTTCTGAGAGAACGATTCTGAGAATGTGTTAACACTTCACCAAAAAAATGAATAAAATCACGTTCAATATTCTCTTTAGTGAATGCCTTTGTATCAAGTATCCATGAGAAATTTGATTTAAGTGGCACTAAGACCGTTTAGGCAACCACCTTTCAAGATCTTTGCTTGTTTTAGCATTTTTTGCATGTCTTGTTCATCTGAATACGAACACGAAGATAAAGTATCTTTCGTTTCCATTTTAAACCGAGAATTTTTGAAGTGGAAATGATATGTAGGAATATCTAGCAGGTAAAGTGATTGTTGTTGTTGTGAAAAACTATTTTACGGATTTTACAAGTCTTGACAAAACGAGAAATACAAGAGTAATCGGGGATTTTACTAAATCAAGAAAAACCGTGAAAATAGAAATTGTTTTGTTGGTGAAATCGTTGTTGTCGTTGAAGAACTTGAACTTTTCCGTAACGATTTTAGTTGAGCAAAAATGATGAACAAGGGAAATTCTTTCAACTGAAAGGGCTAAAATTGAAAATTTTAAAAAACTAAAATGTTAAAAACTAAAAATAACAAAAATTAAAAGTTTAAAAAGAGGGAAAAAAAATAAAAAATTATTGAAGTAAAATGTTACTTTAACTTGCTTAAAAAACAAAGGGTTTAATAATTAAACAAGTGAAAAACTACATGTAAAAAATGAAAAAGTGTTGTAAAAGGTTGAGGGCCAAAAGGTGTAAAAGTTGGAATTATAAAGAAATATGAAAACAGTGTTTCCCATCCACTTTTTGACGTCTTCTTTGCTATTAAAGTTTATAAAAAGATGTTAACCTAAAGAAAAATTTGATCATTAATCGAACACGATCGGTTTTATCGTACGGTGAAAACTGAAAATCTCACTTGATTCGAAAAGAATGTCACGAGTACGAGTGATTAAGTCTTAAGCCGCCGTCGTTATACCGACACTTCGAAAACCGAAAAATCCCTAAATAACGTTTAAAACGTATAAATTTTTCTCTTCGGTTCCTAAATGTTGACTCTTTCGGTGCAACTTAAAATGTTACCGTGTCGGTGGGGTATAAGGAGTCGTCCTTGGAATGTTGCTCGTTCGGGGGTCCTTCTAAACTGTTGCTTCGTATCGGTCCATGTTATTTTCATCATGCGTTTCGTGGTCCTTGAGTTTGTTTCTGCACTCGTTTTCGATCCATGAGTGCTTCGAAATCACATCGTTAGGCTCAAGGACAAAGTTACTCGATCGTTGTCAAAGCCAAAGTACTTACTCGTTTTCTGGCTCTTAAAAAGTTTCCACTCGATCGGTTGTAAGAAACACTTTGGACTTCGTTCGGTGTCTTTTTGACGTCACTCGGACATCGGTACTATCTTTTTGTGAAGTCATACTCGATCGGATTGTTACGTTTCCACTCGTTCGGTTTTACAATTTCCACGATCGTGTCGAAGACAGAGTGTGGCACTTATTCGTTCGGATATTCAAATCCTTGAGATTTGTCTCACTCGTTCGGGTACCATAAAGTTACCCACTGCCGTTCGGGGTAACTCAAGCTATAAGAAACTCGTATCGGAAGGGCTCCTTGTGTATTTTTACTCGTTCGATTCACACTAGTTTTTACAAAAGTTTTGAGCTTTTTGTAAAGCAAAAACAAGAACTAAAAAATAAGCCACGCACCTCTGTTTAGAAACAGTTTTAAAAAAAACTACTTGTGAAACAATTTAGCACCTCTGTTGATATTCTATTTCAAACTAGCACCATATAAAAGAGGCCCACTCAAAATAAAGATTAATATGCAAAAAAATAAAATAATGAAACAGTAGAAAAAAAAAAAAACAAGGCACGTGAACAAATAAAGAAACGTCTATAATCCCAAAATAAAACGTCTATAATCCGAATCAATAAGCTTTAAATCACCACAACTAGACCACATAAAAGCACACCCGAGCGATGAAACAAAATGTTCGGAACAAGATATCACCTTCAGCTATATTATATGTCAACAAGAAAAATAATGAAGGGCAGAAATGTGGAAGAAATTTAGAGAGAAGAAAAAGATGGATGATTACTTGCAAAATTACAAATGAGAGTTAACAAGAATCAACAAGAATCACACAAACCATTTTCCCATAAGGAATAAATTGGTATATATACCCTACGACAACTTACATGGGTCCGTTGTGGAGGCCTTTTAACTGGGCCGGCTCCCCCAGGGGATTGACTAAGAATTGTGCTTTAGCGCTCGATATACACATACAATATTAGCTTAAACCATTTACGAGCCCATTTACCTTCTAGCCTTAATACAACGTATAATTAATTCAAGTGACCGAGACCTAAATACACCTTTGTTTGATACTATGTTGGTCCAACCAACTCAGGATGAGGGTGCTTCCTTAGAAAGACTATCTGATGAACAACCATCACCCTCCCCTGCTCCCACTAGTGAAGTCCCAAATGAGTCACTGCCTGACTCATCTTTTGCTCAACCTAGTGAGGTACCTTATGAGCAACAACCTAACCATTCCCCAAGTCCTTCACCCAGACCTTCACCACAACCTTCACCCACTCCTATTATTCCTGATTCAATCCCAGAACCTACTGGTGAGAATCTTAGAGATCATTCATCCAATGATACATCCCTTTCAGGGAATGAGGATGCTCTGACTCTCCAAAATGTCTATGATCTTTGTATCTCTTTATGTCAACAGGTTACAGATCAAGCCAAGGAAATCAAACTCTTGAAGGCTAAGATCACCAAGCTCAAGAAGCAAGCTAAACCTGTCATCAAACATCATAAAGCATATCTGAAGAGTGTCTCATTGCAGCAAAGATTCCCAAGGAAGAGCTTCTCAAAGAAACATAGGGTGCACAAAGAGTCTGTATCCAAACAAGGGAGGAAGAATGCAAAAGGAGATGGTAAAGCAAAAGAAAATGCTCAAAGTGAAGGGAGGACAAAAGAAATGATGGATGAAGACAAAGAAAATGATGAAGTTAGTCTTAGTACTGAAGATGAAGTTAGTACTGCTAAGGAAGGAGTTAGTACCGACTTTGAAAAAGTTAGTACCGACAGACCAAAACTTAGTACTGACGATTTCAAAGTTAGTACTGATGAACAAATGGAAAGTACTGATGATCAAGTTGATGCTTCTGAAGAGATCTTTAAAGGTAAACCAGATGAACAAGATGAGTTTTGGAACTCACAGCATAAATGGAATGTAATCAGTTGGAAGTTGCACAGTTCTTCAGGGGTACACACTTTGATGACTAATGAAGGAGTAGTCATTCACATGCTAACAGAGAAGAAGTATCCTTTAAAGAAGGAAATAGTAGTGCAAATGCTAAATTTAAAATTAGAGTCTGAAGAAGAAAGTACTATGGCATTAGAAATGATAAGATTTATCAAAAAGGTACTTGCTGATTTAGAGTCTGAAGAACAAGGCTGATGGAAGTAAGAAGGGATTGAGTGTTGGCTAACCACCACACAACAAATGGTTATCAATTCACCATGCTTAACAGGCA
>BQNB010189694.1:1247-11847 GCA_026074375.1 Tanacetum coccineum | reverse complement strand
CAAACTAAGCTTAAAAACGAAATCATTGTTAAATACAAGTTAAGCTGCTAACACTACTCATAAAAGCTAATTGTGTATGTATAGCTACTTTCTGCTCCCTTATTCCTAAATCCTCTAAAGATTTTATTATTATTATTTGTGACAAATGAATTAATGTCTTTATTTTTATAAAGTAAACCCAGTTTAGACCATAATTAGTTTGAAATTCTTTCCTAAAGAGACGATATGGTGAGAATAAGGTCCACATTAAGGTTCTAATTTCGCACAATTTAGGGGTTATCCTTTTTAGATAACCCCGGAGTCAAAATTTGGCTTTATTATTGTTATTATTGCAACATTATTAAACCTTGGTTCTTTAGAAGGCTGTAACATCGGTTGTGATCCGGCAAGGTGCAGCAAACATATTTCGACCTCCGTAATTTCCTTGACCTTTTTAAAGGCTACAACATCGGTTGTGAGCCGGCAAGATGCAACAAACTTTTATCAGTCTCGGATTATTACTATGTGCCTTATTTAGAAGACTGCAACATCGGTTGTGAGCCGGCAAGAGGTAGTGGTCTTATTTCGGCTTTGGTTTATTACATAACTTATTATTATTAGCCAAATTTCAAGTCCTGTGGTCTTTTAACAATTGCCACATCGGTATGCGAGCCGACCATGGTCCAGGAGTCTATTTCCTCACAACACTGACAAAACCTTAATGTGTACCTTACTTTCACCAGAAGGAATCTCTATGAAGTGATTTAAACTAAGAATCGTAAAAACCAAAAGTAACTTTATTTATTAACAATTATATAACGTTTATTAAGCTAATGGGAGTAAAAAGCCATAATTAACCTCTATGAGCCTTAAATAGTTCCAACTACTCTAAGTTTAGCATCTAACTTATATAAAACTCTATCATTTCTTGTTCTTCACAAATTTAAAATCTTTAAGAAGATCCGCGAATGCTTAGTCTAATAAAACAAGCTTTGCATATTTAAAGTCTATCATAGAAACTTGCAAACTCTTGGCTCTTTTAAGCTAGAATTTGCGTTTTAAAGCTTCTTGTATAAAAGACTAGAAAAAGCTTAAATTTATGTAAGTTAAGGGGCAAGCTAGAGCGCAACATGCTCGATCAAGTCAAAATTTATTCCTTAAAAAGACAAAACTATGTATCAACACTTATTCTCTTTTTGCAAATTTTTAAATTTTGGCATATTTTTGCTATTTTTGGTGGAAAAACGGGGTTACGTGAAGACAAGGCAAATGCAAGTAAGATCGAATCGAAAGATCCCCCCATACTAGAACTACACATTGTCCTCAATGTGAGACTGTCACCCCCATACTAATTTCAAGGCATAATCCAAATATTAAGGGGTTTCTACGCAAATCTAAAGCCGTTTATTAAGTATGCTAATAGATAAACGTTAAATCAATAAGATCTAGGATATCGGATTCCCGTATATAAACATGCGAAGGATTGAATATCGAGTGGACGATGGACAAAACCATGAGCACGAGAGTCTTTAAAAATCCGGGGCAATCCTGGACATAAACCACAAAACACGAACACGAAAAAGGAAGAGGTGAGCCTCCTTACATCACACTTATTTATTAAATATTATACTAATATACTACTACTAAGGATAAGCATGGGTTGCCACCCACGAAGCACTTATTTTTGTTAACCGATTCTTGAGCCTAACTCGATCCCCCCAAATGGAGAAACAAGACATCCAAGAAAGGAATGTCCCTTCCAAAAATCATCATCGGGCTCTCAAAAAAATCAGAAGTGATTTTGCCCTGATGAGATAAGAGATTAGAAGGAAGAATACCAGGATTAAAAACTTTGTCTTCATTTTTGGATGAAAATGGAAGCAAAGTCTCAATCACTAGACAAAGAGGATTACGGATAAATGAGATAGAAAATGTATCCCGAGATAGAAATATCTTGGATTGGACTTCAAAGAATATCCTCAGATCAAAAATCTTGTTTCTAGTTCCTCACAGCCGTATCAGGCTCAACGTCAAAGGTAAAATGATTATACTTGGAAAGGGGAACAAGGTCATCATTAATCAATTCTTCAAGAAAAAGAATGTCCCCTTCCGAGTCATAATCGCTTTCAACACCCGGTGGTGTTGAATTATCTGAATCAAGAAATATGTCTATCTTCTCCATAAAATAGTCACTATCTCTCACGGATAGGAATGGAGAGAAAGACTCGATAGAAAGATCTTCCGGAGGGCGAGGAGATGAATTATCGTAAATCAATCTCTTAATAAGACGAATTTCACCCTCCATCAAAATCAGAATTATCAATTTCCGGTGAAATTGGTTTGAGAAGTGTGAGTTTACCGATAAACTACAATCAAGGAAGAGAATCGATCTATGAAAATACTCAATGAAAGTAATCTCATTAAGCAAAGAATCTATAAGATCGGATTCAGCAGTTAAGCTATCATTCTTCCTGTTGGGAATCTGACAATTGATTTCATCAATACCTATTAGAAATCGAATTTTCCTCACTAGAAATGATTTCTTCATCAAGATCAAAAAGAGGATTGGAATAAATTTTAAATTCTTCCATTGGAACGTCCTCCTTGGAAAATGACTCATCATCACTAGAGGAAAAATCATCATTTGAATCAAAGAGAGGATTAGAGAAAATTGTAAAAGTCGGAGAAGATTTATCATTAACGGGCAAATCACACTCACTTTCATTATCGGAGTAAACCTCCGGACGTCACGTGGGGTTGGGACAAGGTCACACACTAACTTTCTTACTTTCGTCGATTCCGTTTCCGAATAGTGTAGGATGCTCATCCTTCATACTTAGAGCGTTATTGGGTTCTCCGGTTGGTAAGTCGGGTGTGAATTGCTTGTAGACGATCCCTAATAAAAAAAATAGTATGCTCATCATCATCATCGTCAATCATAGGAAAATTCCAATTTAGAATAAAACTTTAAGCTGCCTGCTCCTCCTGTTCTTCCTGAACTGCTTGCTCTTCTTATTTTAGCAGGATTCCATCACAAATTTTCAAATCGTTAAGAAGTTTAAGCTTCATCTTCTTATATATCCTACTGTTGATTTTGCTCTTCTTCAATACTTGCTTAATTTTAAGAAATTTTTTACCTCACTAACAAAAAGCCTTTGGTTTTTTCTCAGAGTATATATGATCAAATTTCTTTAAAAAGGTTTGAATAGTTTCCATTAAGTTTTCTCTGGCTTGTAAAATTTCTTTACTCATTTCTTGAGGAAATTGATGAATGACGGGAAACTGCGGGAATGTAAATGTCAAAACGCGAAAAAAAATTAGAATTATACGCAATGAGTAGGTTCATAGAAATTTGTCAACGGTTGAACACTGAAAATTCTCAATAGGACCCCGTATTTTCACAACAAAGATAGAGTTGTGAAAATTTTGATGAAGTTAGGTGGAAATTATATCGACAGTTTTTGATTGAAACACGGGTTCTGATTGTAAACAAACGGAACTTGAGGTGAACAATCGTAACCAAAATGAGCATCGTTTCCACATAACTCACAAATATTCGTCTCGTACTGGGGTTGTGGAGGGTAGTCGGAAAAATTGAGAGAATTCCCGGATTTGTATCATACTTACAATGAAAACAAATTTCTCCATAACGCATATTTCCCTACCTTTCGCCATTACATTGTCGACATATTGGAACGTTGGTTCCTAAAGGGAACAGCCACACCCGTAGCAACCTATGTTGGAAATATGAACGTCATTAGAATTTAAACAATATAGAGGATAAGAGAAAGAATTAAACGATTTGAGGATATAGGGAAATATTTTTCAGATTTTTTAAAAATACATAAGGAAAAAGAAATTAAAATAAGAGAAAATATTTTTGGATTTTTTATATTAATATTAGAAGAAAATATTTACAAACGGAAAATAACTTCACGAGGAAGGTTCTTCAAACACTAATCTTTGAACGAAACACGATAATCGTAACACACCTCCCCGACATCGGCGCCAAAAATTTTATCCGCCGCATCATACTATACTATAATATAATATATATATATATAATATATATATAGTAATATATTTAGTATATATATATATATATATAAGTATATTAGGATGTAAACAATTATAGTATATTAAGTATTTTCCGTTGGGTTTGAGAAACAAACTTTTAACCAAAGTAGTCTCAAAAACCTCCCGGGTCGTTTTCCCTCGACAAAGTGTGAATTCAGAATCGGTTAGGTTCGTGATTGTGAGTTTTGAATGGTTTAAAAGAATTTGATTTTGATTTCTAACTCTACTAATGAAAACGAATTAAACATGTAAAAACAAGTAAACAAGAAAAAGCATTTAAAGAACTTAAGAAATAAAACATGAAAACGTAAACGAAAATTAATAAAATGCGACATTTAAGAAACTAAAACAAATTTAACCCCTACGAACGTAAATTTAATTTTAATAAATCCTAATTGACTAAAAATAATTTTCAAAAAAAGAATTATATTTTTTTGCTTTTTATTTTATTTATTATAAATTAAAAAGGATTTTAATCTAGAAAATGTATAAAAAATAGTAAACTAAATTATAAAAATTTGGAAAAATTGTGAAAAGTACTTCAAACAATGTTGATTCTAAGAAAATTAAAAACTATGAAAGTTGCTTAACGAATAAGCAGAAAATAAGCAAAAAGGCTTGTATAAGCTAAACTAGAAAAAAAACTATAAAAAATTAATAAAGAGAATGCCTAATGGAAAAGACCCAAGGGCAAGTTGGTTAGTGTGGGAGTGTGCTAAGACTAGTGTGTGCAAAGGGAGAGGTCATGGGTTCGACTCCCATGGCTATCTCTTTTTGGAAAAAAAAAATAATAAGCTAAAGACTAAAAAAATAAGCAATTTTAGTAAAAGGACTTTTGGACAAAGCTGAAAAATAAGCTAGAAGAACTATTTGTAAAAGAGAGAGTTAGCTTAAAAGCTAACTTGACCTTCTAACTAAAACTTGATTAAAATTTTTGACTTAATAAGCTAAAGAAACTATATAAGCATAAACAGCTTAAGCCCTAAACCTGATAACAACTAATGAGTGAAAACAAGTACCCTAAATAAGCTAGAAATAAGCATACTAAAAAGTGTCAGATTAGACTTTTTAAAACTTGACATATGACCTAACTGTTTAGACTTAGAAAGCTATAATAAGCTAACCTAAAAGACAGATTAACTAAAAATAGATCTTAACTAACACCTAATAAGCAGGGTGTGTGTGTGTGTGTGTGTGTGTGGTGGGGGGTTATTTGTGTGTGTGTTTGTTGGTTCTAAGATCACATAACAAAGACATAAGCTAAAGACCTAAAAACTAAAGGACATCAGACACATATAAGAAGTTTTCATAAGACTACACGCTAGTTTTTAGCTCAAATTTATATAAGATAGTGACTTTAAACTTCAAAACAAGCGTAAATTACTACCTAAACTAACTTGTGCATAAAAACTCCAATTTTAAAACACCTTCTAACCGAACTGAATGTTGAATCAAAATTAGGATATTGGACTAAATTGAAAACAGTTTTGACTAATAATGGGTAAAAATGGTAAAAACTCATAACCATTGCATGTCTTTAAGAACAGATATCAAACTTGTATAGGAGTATGAATTGAACATGTAAACACAGCTTATAAGACTTAAGACTCTAAACCAAATGAATCAATGCTTTGACTGTTTTGTACATCATAGAGGTGAAATTTATTTATGAAAACTTGTTTTTCAATGAAATCTTACTTGAAACTTGATAAAAACAGATCCAATTAGCTTTTATAATGAATCAAAAGTATCCAAATGGCAAAAACACCTAGCAGTACTAACAAATAGTTAGTACTGCTCTATTCCAAACATTCCTTAAAACCTTTTAAGCTCAAATTTAAACCTTCAAGTCACAAATTCAGTCCATAAAACCTTAAGACCAATATGTGTAATTAACTAAATATGAACCAAAGAGTAAATCTAGAACAACTTAATAAGCTCAAGCAAGAAGCAAACCAACTATGGCTACATATATCCGGATTTTTAGCATTTTAGACAAATACTTGGGAAATTATAGACTAATCATCAGAGCAAAAAACAGATGAACAAACACTTAGGACAAGTAATAAAAAGCACATAAATAGCATAAATAGACAATTTCATAAGCGAATAAGCAAATAGCAAGATATACTAATATTGAACTTGGAACTTACAAAAGGTCTAAAGCACTTGATGAAGACCTAAATCTAATCCTAAAACCCCTAATCCAGCTTAAGAATCAGCTTCAAAACCAATTGCAACCAAAGCTTAAGCAAACTTATTCCAATACCAATATTCAAAACCAAATGCTTCAACTTCCAATTACAAAAGCAGCGTATAAATTAAACAATAGGCTCAAACAAGCTTTGTAAAGGCTCAATAAAGATCGAGAGAACAAATTTAAGGTGAAATGAATTATGACTTTAAGTGAATGAACAAAACAGTGAAATGACAATATTTTTAGGATTTTATTGATTGATAAAAAGGATTACAATACAAGTAAGTAAATGACAGTGGAAAGTAAATGACTGTATTAAAATGACAAGTAAATAAGGTGGAACACCAATTTGAATGCAAAATTGGCAACAATTTTCTATCACTAGACTAATGACTATTTATAGACTTGTAGAAGAAGAGCTGAGGTCTTAAGTGTGCTTCTTTTGTGTGTAGAATCAATGAGTGATCCCCAAGAAATAATCCCTGCTGTCCAATCCAACTTTAATCATTAAGAATTAATCCAGGCCCTTGATTTGATGATACCCTCACACGGATTGCCAGCGTGGCGCTTCTAGAAGAGTAGTCATGCTCTTTTTGTGTGAATGAGAGGAGCGTGTGAGATGGATAGAGACGTGTAACCACTTGGAAATTTTACCCTGTTCTCGTTTTACACAGAAGGTGAATTGAAATCGATGAATGAACAATAATTCTTTGGCACCCAAATCCTGTTACTTTTTGTTTGACCAACTTTTTGTAAATCTTGACTTGGGCTGCATATTGGCCCGGTGGTATAAGTTTATGTGTTAAATATAACACTTAACACTTGTTAACTTTTAAAGTTAACATTTGTTAAGTGTAAACTATCAGTTATTTAGGTTTCGTTTGTAAAAGGTTAACGACCGTTAGTCCCTGTTTATAAATTAAGACAACGGGTGATCTTCTTGAAGGTTTTTTTTGGAATTTTAGTTTAAAGGTTTGTCTTGGGTTTTTTTATAAATGCACATTCTTATCCTCGGCTTTTCACGCTCTTTTCAATCTCGTGTCTCGGTTTGCCCTTTTGGATAAATATCAACTGCAAGACACAAATCACAAACAAACGTGTACATTATATTTTTTCACATGTTTTTGGTCATTTTTGGTCGTTTTTCATGGTAAAATGTATGTGTAATTATGCACATACCAAAATTCCCCCATACTAAGATATTGTCGTGTCCTCACGTAATATTATAAATAACACTTTAGAAAACTAAGAATCTTAATAAACCAAACTTTAGATCAAAAACTCCACCTCCTAGAAGAGTCAATAATAATTATCCTCGTGCCAAAACACCGCAACCAAAAAGGAACGTTGGTCGACAAAACCAACCTCATGGCTTTCCCGTAACTTGGAACAACTTTCCTCGTCAAAGTTATATGCCATGGGAAATGTGTCTTCCATTTCCACATCCCAACCAATTGCATCAAATGCAAGGGATGTTTAGCACTAACAACTTTGGACCCATGAGATATTGGGGACCAAATGTTTGAGTTATTGTCTTATATAAATAGATATGCCTTGGAGTCGACTTGGAACCCGACGAATGGATTAAAGATAGCGGATGCTCTAAACATATGACGGGTAACCGAAAGCTCTTCTCCACTTACAAGGCATACAATGGAGGTAACGTCATTTTTGGTAGTAATCTTCGCGGTAACATCATTGGCAAAGGTACGATTTCTAATGACTCTCTCAATATAGATAATGTAGAACATGTTGATAACTTAGGATTTAACTTGCTAAGTGTAGGACAAATATGTGATAATAAGTGTAGAGTAACTTTCTCTGAACATGATAGTGAAATCACTAAGGACGGTAAAGTCATAGGTAGAGGTATTAGGAAGAAAGGCTTATATGTGATGAAATTAGGAAATAAGCCAAAAGACAAAATTTGTCTTGCAACGATTGATGAAAATTCCACATTGTGGCATAGGAGATTAGGTCACGCTAATATGCGTCTCATTCAATCGTTAGCATCTAAGGAACTAGTTAGAAACTTACCTAAGCTTAAGTTTGATCAACATTTTTGTGATGCTTGCAAAATTGGAAAACAAGCTCACGCTAGTCACAAAGCTAAGAATATAGTCTCAACGACTAGATGCTTAGAACTCCTTCATATGGATCTTTTTGGTCCATCCGCCGTACGGAGTTATGGAGGAAACCGCTACACCTTAGTCATAGTAGATGACTACTCTAGGTATACTTGGACTAGATTCCTTAAGGATAAAACCAAAGCCTTCGATCAATTCAAAATATTTAGTAAGAAAATTCAAAACCAATTAGGATGTACAATAGTGTCAATAAGAACCGACCACGGTAGGGAATTTGATAATGAGGTGCAATTTGGAGAATTTTGTAATGCCAATGGTATTACACATAACTTCTCGGCTCCACGCACTCCTCAATCAAATGGCGTGGTTGAAAGGAAAAATAGGACACTTTAAGAAATGAGTAGGACTATGTTGAATGAGCAATCGTTACCATAAAAGTTTTGGTGTAACGCCGTAGATACTTCAACATACATTCTCAACCGAATCCTAATTAGAGCCATCCTAGGAAAAACACCTTATGAACTCTTGAGAGGTAGGAAACCTACTCTTGATTACTTTAGAGTGTTTGGAAGCAAGTGCTTCATTTTAAACACCAAAGACTACCTTACCAAGTTTGACCCAAAGTCATACGAAGGTGTCTTTTTAGGATACTCCCAAAATAGTAAAGCCTACATTATCCTTAATAAACACACTAGGAAAATTGAAGAATCACTCAACGTGACATTCGATGAAACTCCTCCACCCTCTAAGACATCACCCTTGGTGGATGATGACTTAGATGAAGAAGAAGCAATTAAGGTTACCGAAAAGAAAAACTTAGAAAAAGACATTATGGATGAAACTTTAGAGATTGACGAAATAGTCAATATTAATGAATCTAGGAACCATCCATTAGAAAATGTCATATGAAACCTTAACCAAAGAACCCTTATGTCACAAGCCCAAAACCAAAGTAACTTCTTTTGTTTTATATCAACTATAAAACCTAAGAACGTGAATGAAGCTTTAGCGGATAAAAGTTAGATAGTCGCTATGCAAGAAGAATTGAATCAATTCATTAATAACGACGTTTGGGAGTTAGTTCCACAACCTAGGAATATGACAATCATAGGAACTAAGTGGGTGTTTTGAAATAAGCTAGACGAGAAATAGGAACCAAGTGGGTGTTTAGAAATAAGTTAGACAAGAACGGTGTCATTTCTCAAAATAAAGCTAGGTTAGTTGCTCAAGGCTATAATCAACAAGATGGCATCGATTATGATGAAACTTATGCCCCAGTTGCTAGACTTGAGTCCAATTAGAATACTATTAGCTTATGCTGTGCTTATACTTTATAAGTTATACCCAATGATCTAAAAAAGTGTATTCGTAAACGGTTTTATCAAGTGAGGAGGTTATACATATGTCACAAAACCTCAGGAATCCTTGACTTTTGAAAAAGCCGGATCATGTTTTATAAACAAAGAAAGCTTATACGGTCTTAAACAAGCACTCAAAGTTTGGTATGATAGGTTAAAATCTTTCCTTATTAAACATGAATATAAAATAGGAATGATAGATAACACACTTTTTACTAAGAAGAAAAGTTCAAATCTCATCATTGTTGAAATATATGTCGATTAGGATACTATTAGCTTATCCGTGTGGCTTAGATTTTAAACTATTCCAAATGGATGTAAAAAGTTCATTCCTGAACGGTTTTATTAATGAGGAGGTATATGTGGCACAACCTCCGGGATTCATTGATTTCAAGAAACCAGATCATGTTTATAAATTAAAGAAATGCTTAAGAAATTTGGCTTAGAAGATTCTAAACAAATGAAAACCCCCACGTCCTCCGATACTAAACTCACAAAAGACGAAGAGTATGAGTCGGTAGATAGTACCAAGTATCGAGGCATGATAGGTAGTTTATTATACCTAACGACGAGTAGGCCTGATATCACATTTAGGGTCTGCCTTTGTGCCTGCTTCCAAGAGGATCCCAACACCTCTTACCTTGAAACGGTTAAGCGTATCTTTCGATACGTTAAAGGCACTACGCACTTACGATTATGGTATCCTAAGGGTACCGGCATAGAAACCGTAGTATATGCCGACTCTAATCATGCGGGAGATTATGTGGACTGAAAGAGCACTAGCGGTATTTATACGTTCATGAGATATTGTTTGACATCTTGGTTCTCGAAGAAACAAACCGCTCTTGCTATATCTACTATCGAAGCCAAATACGTAAGTGCCAGAATGGCATGTCAACAAG
>BQNB010189690.1:0-11847 GCA_026074375.1 Tanacetum coccineum | reverse complement strand
AAAACTGTCATAGATTGCTAAGTTTTTAAAAAGTTTAAGAAAATGCTTTTATCCATTTGCTTATTGTTGCTTATCCTGAGTTTCAAAATGCTTTTTGAGTGTTGATTATTGTTCTTTGAGGTCTAAGCTTAATCTGTTTGTAGGTTAAAAGTCCACAAGGATCTGTTTGTGTGCTTATTTTTTTGCTCAAAAGTGTGGTTTTGTTAAAATTGCAAAAGTTAGTAAAAATTTGTCTAAGTGTTGAATCAGTGTGAGATAGCCTTTTTCATGAAGTTTTTTAAGTGCTTATTTGAATTTCAAAATGCTTTTTTTGTTGTTGCTTATTGTAGCTTTTTGGCCATTCTTCTTAGTGGTATAAGCCACTAAGCCATAAGGATCCTTTTGCTAGCTTATTTTTAAGCTAGAAAAGTCCCTATTGGCCTTTTTGCTTATCAGTTTTGGCCAAAAAGCTATTTGCTTATTTCTTTTGCTTATTCTAGGTTTAGTTTAGCTTATTATGTTAGATTAAGCCCATTTTAGCTTATTCTTTTTAGTTTAGAGCTTATTTGAGCTTATTTGCTTATTAGCTTAAAATTTCTAAGTTTTATAGCTTTTTGATTAAAATGGCATTCTAGCTTATTGTAGTTGCTTATTTTTGTTCCTAAGTGCTTTTTAGATATGCCCTTTTATCTGTCTTAGCTTATTTTAAGTTTTCATTAGCTTATTTGAGCTTAAAAAGCCCAACAGTTAGCATTTTCATAGCTTAGTGAAGTTTAGGCTTATTCTGTCTTTCTTAGCTTATTTGTGTGCTTATTTTTGGTTTATAAAAAAAGTTGTTTTACAAAAATTGCTTATTTGTTGCTTTTATAAAAAGTTGTAAAAAATAGAATTTGCAAAAACATTTGGGAGTAGGGGAAGCCCCGGGTGAGCAAGGCTCGAACCTGGGACCTCAACCCCACAACCAAACGTTTTATACACACACACTCTACCAACTCGCCCTTGGGTCTTTTTCGGTATATCTTTGCAAAATCAATCTTTTATAGTCATTTTAGGCCTTTTAGCTTATAAGCCATTTTTGGCTTATTTCACAGCTTATTCGATAAGCTGTTTTCCCCATCTTATTTTTATTAGATCCCTCATTGTTCAATGTACTTTTGCTAATTTTTTCAGAATTTTTATAAATAGTTTAGTATTTTTAAACATTTAATTTCATTAAAATCGTTTTTAATTCATAAAAAATTATAAAAAAAGTCAAAAAAATATAATTCTTTTTTAGAAAATTTTCTTTTAACATTTAGAACCTAGGAAAATTAGATTTGCTTTCGTAGGGTCAAAATTGCAAAATTTGGTTTTTTAAAGAACGGGATTGAATCCCGTTCATGTTTTTAGTGTTTTTAAGCTTAAATCTTTTCCGTTTTTGGTCTAGTTTTCTTTGTTCTAGCTTTTTAGTCAATTAAGACTTATAAAATCCAAAAAGATCATTTTAGGACTTAAATTTGATAATTTAGGGTTTTTAGGTCCCGTTTAGGATTCTCGTTTTGCGTTTTTAGTTAAAATTTGTCTTACCTTAATTGTTTTTAGGTGTTGCCTTAATTTTCTCGTAGTTTTAGATAACCAATCATAATCTTGTTTCATTCAAGCATCGATTCTCAAAACGACTCTCGACTTTCAATTGCATTCCTCGTTGGGGATAACGACCCGGGAATCATACTCCCGGATTACTATAATTGTGATTTTTTTTATTAATTTTAAACTATCATCATTATTTTATATTTCTGATATTTTATTTTTTAGATATTTTAAAAGGTATTAGTCAGGAATTGATCATTTTTTTACAAAGAGATTTGGATAATTTTGTTCGGTCAATGTTTGTAGAATACTTATAAGCAGAAGTTTTCTGATCACCCATCTATTCCGCTGCACAAAACCGATCAAGTTCATGAAGAATCACTTCACTATCTTCAACTATGTTAAACGCATGAGGCTCCTCATGTATTTTTATTGTCATACATATGCTCGAACAAACTTCTTCCATCTCTTGATAGAGGCTGATGAATTTATTCAATAAGACACTGCTGAGTTGTGGTTTATGCACACTTTGTTCCATATAATCTCCAAGTATGAGGACATTGAAGTCATACACAACGCTTCTTGTTAGTACCATCAAATGTGTTAGAATTTCCACCAAGTACAACCTCAACTCATATTTAGACAAAGATCATCCTCTTAGACCAAGATATTGGGACCTCCAAACCTGTTATGACTCGCCAACGGTATACACACAGATTCTAAGGTATGCTTGTATGCTTTACCGTCAGTTATTGAACCAAAGAATTATCAAAGAAGCTTATGGGCAGATCACAGTTGGATTTGAGTTAGGCAAAGATGAGTTGAATCATTTGAGAGACTTCAATTTTAGGCATTCGTTTCCGACAGAAGGAAAAGAACATTATTGCTCTCAAATGGCTTTGAAGAATAAGTGTGATGCTAAATATTGTGGTTCGGAAAAAAAATCGTCTTGTAGCTAAAAGGATATTTAAAGAAGGAAAGTAAGGCAGTGATTTTGAAGATTCATTTGCTCATCGTGGCTCGTCTTGAGGGGGGGGGGGGGGTGGGGTATTTCGGATTTTTTATTGCTTAGGTTGCTCAAAAGATATATCACTATCTTTCATATGGATGTCAATAGGCTTTTTCAATGGTCATTTTAAGAAGATAGTCTATGTCTCCAAACTGAAGGATTTATTGAATCAGATTTTCCAGATCACGTTTACAGGTTGAAAAAGCTCTATACTGTCATTAGCAAGAACTCGTGTCATTGGTATGAAAAACTGTCATTTTTTAATTTGAATACATGGGTTCACTAAAGGTATTATGACTCCGACTTGTTCACACGGACGGAAACGAGGGGAGACATATTACTTGTTCAGTATATGGTTGATGACAATTAATTTTTCGGATCAACAAAATCCAGAGTTTTTCAAACGGTTTGCAAATCTAATGAAAATAATTTTTGAAATGTCGATGATGGTGAACTAAAAGTTCTGTTCTTGGACTTCATGTTCCTCAATCTCCCCGTAGGCATATTCATAAGTCAGTCACAATACGCTCAATTGAATTGTTAAAGAACATGGTTGGAAGAAGTTGTTGTCCTCCATGAGTACACCCTATGGCAACTGAGAGGAGATGCTGATTTACAAGACTCCTACTGATCAAAACTTATGTCGTATGATAGGAGGGCTTATGTACCTAACAGCCAGTCGACCAGACATTGCATTTGCTACTTTTGTATGTGCTCGTTATCAAGCACGTCCTACAGTCAAACACCTCAAAGAGGTAAAACGGATCTTTCGGTACCTAAGACAGTCCTATAACATGGGCTTTTGTATCGAAGGATTCGGGATTTGAACTTAATTGCCTATTCAGATGCGGGACCTAAGCAGGATGTAAAATATGATTGTAAAAGCACATCAGGAGGATTGCAATTTCTAAGAGGAAAGCTCGTGAGTTGGAGTTCAAAGAAACAAGATTTTATTGCAATGTCAACTGCTAAAGCTGAATATGTTTCCCTGTCTGCACGATGTGCTCAAGTTATTTGGATGCCTAGTACTCACAGATTGAACTATGGAAATAAGTACAATGGATTACGATGTACATGTGATCCAAGTGTTCCAGTGCTATTATCTTTGCAAATCGGTCCAACATTCTAGGACGAGTACATTGACATCGGGGTAACATTTTATTGAAAGACATGTTGAGAAGGGATTACTGCTGGAAATTTACTTCTTTGTGGGACAGAATACCAACTAGCGGATCTATTTACTAAGGCGTTCAAAAGACGCATTTGAGTATTTTTAGTTATCGAATTTGGTTATGAGATGTATGACTCCAACTCAGTTGGAAAGCCTGACAAAGTTATCTTCTTGAAAAAGCTCATTAATAAAAAAATATGTAAATACATTTGTTCAAAAAGAAACCTTTATTAACAAAAATCTCATGCTTAGTTCATGATTCCAAGTTTGTATAAAATGCTTTCAAATTGAAATTGAAATTATGGATATCATGATCTAAGGGGGGAGTTATCTAAGTTTTTTCAATTCTCAAACCATCATTTTCAAATTAATAAAAACAAAGATTTCTCACAAAGAATGAATTTGAAAAATGTTATTGGTTTCAGGGGTGGGAGGGGGTATGGAAAAAAATTTCATTCGTTCAATGGGGGAGTTTGTGAAAATTTATAAACAAATTTCAAAGAAACAATGTCTGAATTGAAAATTAAAAGTACATGGGCTAAAAGTGTCAAATTTCAAAAATATTTTCGGTGGGTATAAAAAGGGGAGTCATTTTCGATATGCACTTTTTATAATTACTGAATCCATTTCCGAGTTTGAGAAGAAATTCATTCTAAGCTTTCTAAGTTTATTACAACGATTTCAATTTCATTTCTTACTCAAACGTAAGTAGATTAAAGAGTTATGATTGTAGCTTTGATGTTTTGGGTTAGCGAATTAAATTCGCGTTATAGTTGAAGAATTACGAGTTTGTTTGTGTGTGATTGAATTTTTGTTGAATATTACACATTTAGGATAATATTAGGCATCGATTAAGTAAAAATGTGATAAATGTCCTTACAGTAATAATAAAATGAATAGGATTGACTTTAGTTTGAAACTCGGATGAAGATTACCGAGTTTGATTTTTTTATCGAGTTTAATTATTTGCTTAAGTCTAATCTGGAAGGGAATGATATATTTATACAATGGATCGAGTTTGGTTTTTAATAAGTTCTATGAATCATCGATTGTTAAATCACGTATAGTTAAAAATTAAACTCGGAAAGGTCAAGTTGGTCTAAATCGTAAAGAAGTAAAATGTCAAAACTTAGTTACAGTTTACTTGTGGAAATGTGAAGATGTTTGAGAAAGAAATAATGTTGTTGACTAATGTTTGTGATGCTTAATGTTTGAATGTCCATGGAACAAAAAGATTAGTTTCTCATTGTGTTTGTGAAAAATGACAATATAATTTTGGCAAAGAAAACAGGTTTTCCGAATTCTATGCTGAGGGTCATTTTTGTATATTCGTATTGTTTTAAGTGGATAAGTCATGTCCTCGGATCTACGGCCATTTTCTGCAATGAACAAAATGAGGAGTGAGTGACTTCGTGTCCATTCAATTATTAAATTAGATGTGTTTGTATTCATGGTTTAAGATTCATAACAAAAAAGTAAAAGCAAAAGTGTTTTTATAAACTTAAAGTTGTTAATCCAAATCACAACTGTTTAAGTAGACTAAGTCATGTTTGGCTTTGGCCATTTTCTGCAATGAACAAAATGAGGAGTGAGTGTCTTAGTGTCCATTCAGTTGTGGGTTTGTGATTACATGCTTCTATGTTATCTTTACTAACAGATGTTTTTGACAAAAGTTTCTAGAAAAAGTTCTCAAAATCTGTTATTGTGACAAAATGATACTCTTTCACAAAACAATTTTAAGAAGTTGAATGATTTCTCTTTAATTTTTCATAAAAGAGTATTGCTTTAAATCAAAAGAGAAATCTTCATCATTCTTGAAAGAGTATCATGTCAAAAAGAATTTCTGGTGAGGATATTCTAAAAACAGAAAGAGAGAGTTAAATCCATACGCGAACAAGCAAATCAAAAAGTGCGTTCGAAAAAGAATTGCTAGAACACACAAAAAATTGGTAAATCAAAAGAATAAAGCGTATGACATGTGCTAGAAAAAGCAAGAATAAGCACATGGGAAAGAAACTGATCAAACATATGTTCAAAAAGAAGTGCAGAAAATATTAACAGACAAGAGTCGGAAAAAAGAAAAATGTCAAAGATTGTGTGTTATCTAACATCTCAAAATGGAATCATTCAGTATCATCATGGCACAAAAAACAACTAAGCTGCTGATGTTCATCCAGATGAATGGTGTCCTTCCGACAAGAGTTACGTTTCTTATGGATGTAACAAGAAAGTTGATCTCGAGCATGTGCAATGTTCCACCAGAAAGCAAAATTTTTGACGAATATCTTACGATTCAGCATTGCAGTTCTTCATCGTTCCATGATTTTAATGGCACTGTTCTTCTGGCATACTTTGACAGGGGAAGACAAATCAAAGGTTCAGCTCAGGTTTATGCGGACAAGTAAGAACTCACTCTTTACACTGGATGACTTCAGGACAAAATCTTTATCTTCCACAAGCAACAAACCGTAAAATAATAATGCTTTCGTGCCAACCTCCACATTTATGACATGGTTCCTTTATACAGCAAGTTTAGGTTTTACAATGGAATTAGACACATCGAATTTCAAGACTACTGGTCTTTGCCAGCCATGGCAAAACGTTATGACATAATATTCTCCAAATGCTTTAACAACACGTGTAACTGGATGGGACCAACGCATCGTCGTTGCAGATAATGTAATTGTTGTATTGCATTTTGTCAACATCATTCATTTGGTATTTATGCCGGTGTGGGAATTTGTTACTATGGGAAGGAATTTACTCTATTCGCTTTCTCAATCCAAATTCTTGATTCCGATATCCAAGATTTACAAAGATCATTGTCTAATCACTCATGCTATCTTTCTGACATCTCAGACATGTCGAGACTTGTATCAAAGTTTGAAAGACTGTGATATTATGAAGAATACATTTTAACTCAAGAAGACCAAAAAACAAAGTTGGATGAAAGATACCTGAATGAATGATCACATGATGAAATGAAGCACACGGAGCTTTATTCTGATTGTATACGAGGTGTTTGGGATAGATGTTCCTCTGACTCAGTCATAGCCGACTGAATCTACCCACGGAACGCATAGGACAACTAGTGCCCCTAGGTCACCTAACCCCGATAAGGAAGTCGCAGAGTCAAGTGCTCTAAGTCGATCAACTGTTATTCGTCTTCGTCTCCCTAAATGGAGAGCCACAAGTTTTCTACCACAGCTCCTGTGCCAAACTTTAGACCAAAGAGATGAGTATGATTTTACAAGATACATTACAAGTCAGTCTTGCTAAGCATAAAGTCGTGAGGAGTCAGGAAGCAAGATGAGAATGTTTTGGCACTGGTTGTTGAGCACTTGGCATCTGAAGAAAGAATTGAAGATGGTGGAAGAAATGAGACATGTTGATGACTGGTTTCAACTCCTAGGATGATGAATCCTAATATTCCCAGGCATAGGTAGATCCCGGAGTTGATAGGAAGTCCGGAGGTGGAGATTGCTAAATAAAAGGAGGTGGAGATTGCTAAAGAAAAGGAGGTGGAGATTACTCAGGAAAACGGAGGTGAGATACTCAAGGAGGGACTCTTCTAGCAGTGTATATCACTTACCGGTATTATACCAGTGAATGTACTGATGAAGATGAATTTGAAATAACTGATGAGGGGTATGAATTAAAGAGAAGGAGAAAGGGAAGAACTGTAGTAGAGGAGACTAGGAATTCACCAATCCCCTACACCATTAGATCTCGTAGGATTTATATAATCTCGTGTTCTTCGGCTACTGAGAAAACTCCAGGATTAACGGATACTCTCTTACTACTTCATCATCAAGTTCACCTCACAAAAAGTTAACTTAAACGATTCGCCCTTCTATCATTATTAAAGACATAACCCGACTAGCCTTCAAAGCTTAAAGAGCCTTCATTCACGAGTTACAAGGGACGTTTTGGTACTTTGTTTGACATTTAAGGGCGGGTTCATGCCAAGAAGTCATTCAATACACTTAGCCTGATAAATTCTTCTTGATGTTATTGGTTGAGTACATTACCATATCTTAGACAAACACTGTTAAGAAGAGTTATGCAGAAGTTCCTGAACAAGTTCGAAATCAAGTTCCAGTGTATGTTGCGGAAGGGTTGATTCTGGAGAGGCAAAAGGCTAAAGAAGAGACGAAAGATTGATTGTACAGCATGATTTTGCAGGAAACGTTGAAGGAAAATATTTAAGCTCAAATCTCGACACAAAATTGGAGTGCAATTGCCATGCATTCTTCTCAAGTTGGACGCATTGTTCGAAATTAAATATATGTCTGGGCATATGGCCATTTTCTCATGTTCATCAGCTACGATCAAAACATCCGCTTGTCCAGAACAACAATTTCTACTTTACCTTGCTATGAAGTTAATCTCAATTGCAACATCAAACATAGAAAATATGGTTGGTTCTCTAGATGAAGTTTGAACAGAAATACAGTACTACAAACTGCATGTAGATCTCCTGCCATTCGCCCAAGAGATCAGGACGATCCTCATGATGATGCTTCATCCTAAGGGGTGAGAGAGAATAGTGCAAGAGGCAGAAGCGACATCGGAGTATGAAGCTTAGTTATCGTAGAGTCATATCTTGGACAAGTTTTAATGATGAACAAGCTCCATCAAACTTCAAGAAATAAGAGCAAGATGATGATTTTGATTTTTGGACTGACTCTTATGCTTCGGATGATGATGAAATACTAATGAAGAAAGTATCACAAGACATTATGAAAGAAGTATCGCTGACCATTAATGAAGCAAAACTGAGAAAGATGGCTGATGAGATGTTGAGACAGAGATGTACTTCAGGAGATGCGCATTCAGTTCCACATTGATCAAATGAAGAATTTCTTGAAGAGTGACATTGTCTGGGAAAGTAGAAAAGAAATTCTTGTCTCTCCACATCCACGAAAGACCACACCATTAGTTCATAGCTGTCAAAAAGATCCTGAAGCTCCAGCATTATCTCTGATAAATTAAGACCTTTTGTATTTAAAGAAAGGAAATTATGGACCCGAGAAGATAGTTTTGTCACTTCACAAGTTTCCAGCAATTATCTTCAACGATGATGATATTGAAGAACGAACTTCTAGATGGGTGAATAAGAGTGTAAAGAAATTCAATCCTTATGCTCGATTTGGTGTTGAACATTGTAAGAATCCTCATGTAAAGATCTTTTACATAAGGAAACAGAAAGAGCCTGGAAAACCAAAGGAAGAGATTTATTCAAATTCAAAAATCGTTCAAGTCATCAAGACATATTGAGAATTGGGTCATGAACACAAGTTTATCACAGAGATTGTTTCAAGAAGAGCTAATGATTGCTTCGTTATCAATTACGAGCTGTTACAAGTATCTTAAAAGAACGATATTGAGCATATAATTGTTGATTTATGAATGTAGCAAGATGACCAGATTATGCAGATACCTTGATGCTATGGTCTTTATCAAGTTCATGCATTAGAAGTTCAGTGATATGGAAAGAGTCATGACCTTTCAGTTGGAATTGAACCTATCTACAGAAGGTTAATCTCACTACACAACAATAGCTTTCCCAGGGAATTATCCGCGCATGATATGTTCTTCATCATTTATGAGCCTGTGCCATGGAATTTATTATACAGAATAGTAAGATACAGAGATAAGGATGATTAAAGCATACAGAAATCATAAGTTTTGTGAATGCAAACATTTAAATAGAGCATTAGAAGGTTCTGAAGAGTTTTTAATATGATGTCAAGTATCGTTACGTAAAAAGATCCACCAAAGATGAAAACAGAATATTGAAGTTGTTTGAAGAAGAGATTGAGGAAAGAGTGATGCATCGAAGGCAGTGGAGAGATAGGGGGAGTGTACGTGAAATGGAAGACACTTAGGTAAGTAAGAGAACGCCCTGAATAATCGACCCTAAGGTAGAATGTTTAGGATCATTTAAAAGTGTCGATATGTGATTTTGTATTTATTTCCGTACATAGTGTTCTTTTGATAATGTCAAAGTATTTGTAATAAGGTATATTATGCTAAAAAGAATGAAATAGCTATAATTACCAAAGTTAGAGGGACTAAATTTTTGGGTGACCTAAGATAGGTAATAAGGAAGGGAAGTCTTCTTCCCTCACCTATAAATACCCTTCTAATCTTCATTAGAGGGTGATGCATTTTGTAATAAACTCTTCCATTTTCCCTCCATTTTATAGCATTTGAATTTTAAATACTTGTCCATCTCTACTATTCTCTCTATGCATTCATGTTTGATATGATTGATTCAAGATTCAAGTGACCTATCAAATTAGACATTTTTCCCCGAAACCATTAATATTTGAATCAATTGATATCCAAAATATCAAGAGATTTGACATTTTTGATAAGGGGAGAAGATGTGATTAAAATATGTGATTGAAGATGTAAATTATAAGATCTCTAGTGTACGCTAACCCGTATATGTGCTAAACTCTTTTGATTAATTGATCCACATATGAAGGGGGAGCAAATGGTTACGTGTTGGCTGAAATGTGGAAGTACCAAAGACCGACCATTTAAATTACTGTATTGGAGTTATAAGGTGGTTAAGTTTAGGTATCCATTCCCATGATCCAGCCAGAACCAGAGGGATCTACCTAGGGATATTCCACTAGATAGTGTAGAAGTCCTTAGGTATGAAAAAAAGGAGTAAAGTGAGATTAAGGGAAAAGTGCCGACTGAGATGGAGCTAGTACTGGAACAAACCCAACAAGGTACTAGTTATGAAGTCTCGGTAAGCGTTAAAGGGGTTGAAGAATTAAAAAGAAAAGTTAAGATAAATGGTGAAAAGAAAGAATCCCTCCTTACACTTAGGCAGAAACCGGGTCAATACATTTGGTGTCAAGAATCACAAAGATGATTGCTAACATTTAAGACTGACATAACACCCCTCTTTAGCCACTCAGAATCTCTCAAAAGATTTCTGTTTCATTTCTCACGAAGATTACATGCATTTCTATCAACTTTCGCACTTCAAGTTAGTTGGTATTGAAAAGGTGACAGTCTGTTCCAGCCTCTGATCACTAAAACCAAAGTGCGCTATTGAGTCTAGAGCCAAAAGAGATCATTTATAAATCTCATTAGGATACTTGTCAAAATTATGCTTGCTAATTCACACAATGTGAAAAACAAGAAATATATATTAAGAGTCCTATGCATTATCCTTGTGATTTTGCTAGAACATCCGAGTGATACTTAAGTATTCATAGTGAAGATGGAAATCCTGCTTGAGCCAACATCAAACAAGCTCTTGGTAGGTGACGTGTGAGATCCTATAAGGATCGTACTTGTGATACTGGATATCGATTCGGTCCAGCTTATGTATTGACGAATGAATTTTGAAAAGATTAAAACTGTTGGTGTGTCATAAAAACCGTTTGCATCTTGATACACCAACTGATTTTCCTAACTCAATTTTCAATCTTATGTCCATGGGAATCCTCACAAGGGTATCTGGACATAGGAAAGCTGAACATAAATTGATGGCTTAATCGGGAAGATAGTAACTTACCGATTCACTCTTACCGTGTTGTCTACTTTGAGACGCTCTGGTAATGAGAACGGATAGCGCAGCTGCGAAACCCTGTCAAGGAGATTCTTTAGAATTCTACCTGATCACAAGCAGTATTTATACTGAGTTACAGGGAACTGTAGTTGTTACAACCGTATTCGACGAAGTGACAAAGCCACTTTCGTCTATATATGTTGTTTATCACTAACCCATTCACTACACTATACACTATACACGATAGGGTACACTGCTCTTTAGTGCGTAGGAATAGTCAAGGTAGTTAGGGTTTTATAAATGTAAAATCTGACGTAGTTTTTATTTAAAATTTTGCTCCTGTCTGTCACGAAAGCTGCCACCACCACGTGGAGCACCTTTTGCTCCCCTTAAAAACATCTTTTATAAACCATAAATGAGGATCAACCGATCAACCAACAATACAAGAAGATAACAGTGAAAGACCTATAGATGCTATTATAATGCTTGCCAACCATTATGCAAGTGATCACATCTCTCTAAATTTTATACCAAACACGATGTTCTCAAAGCCAGATCAAGTAGCAGCCAGAAACATTA
>BQNB010189688.1:0-11848 GCA_026074375.1 Tanacetum coccineum | reverse complement strand
AACTTGATAACAAAAACAACTTGATTACAACTGCACCTTCATAACTTTAAAACATATGAAATTCTTAAACGCATAAACAATAGTTAAACATGAAAGAACCTAACTGCATTAGCCAGCCTTAACCCGAAAATAAATATCTTTCGGGAGGACAATCCCACCATTAAATTGCAACCATTCATCACACAAACAGAAAAACCATAATCAGAGCACATAAAGGATAAAATTGCACAAGATCATTTAGATTAAAACTATAATTAACATTTTCATTAACAGAACAACCAAAGGATCCATACACTTCCCAGGTATCACATAAACTAAAACTACAAGATAGAACTTCAAAACATTAAACAAACTTAAACCATGAATACCGGAACAAAAGACACCGACCCCCTTCCCTAAACATCGTCACTAGCAGCCTCCATAATCTCCACGTGTGCTTCTTTCGTGGCAAACTTCTCCTTCGCCTCAACAATAACATCATTCAAAGCTATCAACCTATTGTTTTCATCCTGCTGATCATCCCTAAGACACATTAACGTATCAAAAACTTCATCTTGATCTCCCATGGCTTCCAATATAGCAATCAGAGCAGTCAACTGAGCTATGCAATTCCTGGCATTTGTGGCTTCATTACGCGTGCGGTTACTGAAACAGCGGGTTTCAGCAATCTGTTGGGCAAAGAAAAACTTCATGTACTTCGGCACAGAGGTTTCACCACTGAAATCAACTAGATCATCAATGACACGCCTTGCAACTAAGTTTAATGGTCATGGAGCTGCCATTGATAAACAAATTTGGTGGAATACGAAGGTAGTAGTTGTAGAGGATTTGATCCAGTGAAAACCCTAATTGGGAGTGTAGAAGACTTTTAGTATAGGAAATGATAAGTGAGAATACAACTTGCGAGTATATAAAGGGCAGTATGTGGTGGAGAAACACCCAGCCTATCATCATTGCGCGGGAAGAATAGTCGTCGTAACATATCAATGCTCTTAATACACCGCCATATCATATACACAGGGGATACAATAACTCCTAATTCCCTAAATGGCACAAACTAAACCCTTCTAATTTCTAAAATACCCAAATTAAACCCTTAAACTTTATGAAACCCACCAACTAAACCCCTTACTATTATATTTTAAGCATAAACCAACTATAAACTGTTAGACCTAGAAATATCTATTGTAATATTGAAGTGATGGTCATTTAACATACCCGAACCTTGTAATAGATTAATTAGAGTGTACGGGAATTCTAGAACTTAATAGGGCCTAGTTACGGGCTTTAAAGCCCGTTAGGTATCAAGCCGGCCCAGGAAGCCCATTATAGAACACTGGGCCGGTCCATGGTGTTTGTAGAACTATATATACCCCTCTCCAAGTGTGGAGAGGGTGTTGGTCACTTTTCTTTCAAAGTAATCTATCCCTTTTGTTTTGTTTTTATTTATCTCTCTAAAACTACACGTCTCATTTTCTTTCTTCCTAGTGATTGTGTTGTGAAATTGATAAGGCTAACATGTGGTATCAGAGCACAAGGTTACCTAGTGATTGTTTGGATCAAATTCGTGGCTTTGTTTTTTTTGTTTTCGGTTCGAATAGAAAAGCAAGAAACACCACGGTTTGATCTTTGTTTGTGGTTAACGTTGGTAAAGGTTGGTACTTTCGTGTTTAGAACAAGCCCTTGTATCGTTTATTGAGGTTCTACAGCTTATTTGGTGGCTTACTCGAAAGTTTGAAGATTTTTCTTGGCTGCGTTTTATGTATACAAGAGTTGTTCTTGGTTGCGGTTTGTGTATTAAAGGGTAATTCTTGGCTGCGTTTTGCCTAGATCCCATTGCTGCATTTTGGTTGTTTTCCATTTGTGGAATAGGGACAAACTGGTACGATAACGACGGGTGTACTTTATTGAAAGTGACCCTGCGTTTTTTCTCTAAAGTCATGCGTTTTGCCTCAAAGTTGCGTTTTGCCACTGCGTTTTGGTATATTGAAGATTTTTTTATATAACAAATCTAAACGTTATGCTGCCCAAAATTTTGTAAAGATGCGTTTTGTATAAAGACAGATTGCGTTTTATCCTTGTTGCGTTTTGTGATTGGTTGTGGTTTGTCTCAAAAGAAGTCTTGCGGTTTGTCTCTTTGCAAAGTGTTGCGTTTTGCTCAAGAAGGTTGCAGTTTGCCCAAAGATTTGTTGTGTTTTTCCTCAAAGAAGTCACTGCGATTTAATCTTGCATTTTGGGGTTGCGTTTTGCCTACTGAAGACCCTTTATCAAAGTCAAAGTAAAATGCTATGCTGCCAAAATTTCAAGAAATGTTGCGTTTTTTCTAAAGGTTGCATTTTTTATCATTGCGTTTTGCCCTGAAGCATTGCGTTTTGTATTCTCTGCGTTTTTGCCTATTGAGATTTATCTAACACTCTTGGTTGAGATTTAACAATCGTTCTTCATTAAGACTTGCTATACTCCGACCTTCTTTAGACAACCAACCTCAAGGACTTAGAACTTCATTTTAGACTTAACATACAATCAATTAACAACAACAAACCTCATCATCTACACTTAACTTCAATCAATCAAGGACTTAATTAATTCATCATACCTTAACTTCTACAATTAATCTTTCACGGTTTCTTCTTGATATCTAATTATAGATTTGTAAAATCTTGTGGAAATTAATTTTATTTCATTTGAATTAATCTTAGTCAATCACAATCACTTAAAAGATCCATAACTTATTATTTTCATTTCACACTTTCATAATGTCGACTCAACAAGACATTTATGCTGCTAGTTCTGAAAATCGTCCTCCTATGCTCAACAAAGACAACTACGTTCCATAGTCGTCTCGTATCATCCGGTATGCAAAGAGTAGACCTAATGGCAAGATGATTGTTGACTCCATTGAGAATGGTCCTTATGTAAGGCGAATGATTGCTACTCCAGGAGAAACAGATCTTCCTGTTACAGTTCCCGAAACATTTCATGAACAAACTGACGAGGAACTAATAGAGAATGATATCAAGCGGATGGATGCAGATGATCAAGCTATTCAAACTATTCTCTTGGGCCTTCCTGAAGATGTGTATGCTGTTGTAGATAGTTGTAAGACAGCTAAGGAAATATGGGAACGTGTACGACAAATGATGAAAGGTTCAAACATTGGGGAACAGGAGAAGAAGGCAAAGCTCTTTAATGAATGGGAAAAGTTCACTTCTACTGACGGGGAATCGATCGAATCTTACTATCATCGTTTCATGGAACTTATGAATGATCTCAAAAGGAACAAACATTTCCTACAAAACATTGCAGCAAATCTCAAGTTTCTCAACAACCTTCAACCTGAATGGAAGAGACACGTCACCATAGTTCGTCAAACAAATAATCTTCATGAAGCTGATTTCACTCAGATCTATGACTTTCTAAAGATGAACCAGGATGAGGTAAATGAACTAAGGGCTAAACTTCTCGCAAAAACTCATGACCCTTTGGCGTTGATGGCTCACTCTCAGAATCCATACAACTTTCCTGCAACCCACTATGATCAATCATCCTCCAGTACTCACTCGCAACAATCATTCCCAATCAACAACAAGTACAACCCACAACCATCATTCAATCAGAACTTCATGCAACCACCAATGACTTCTCTTGAAGACATTAATGATCCTAATGAAGCAATGAACGCCACACTTATCCTCTTTGCTAAGGCATTCCAACTAACCACACCAACTAACAACAACCAAAGGACCTCATCTAACCCACGAAACAGTCAGATTGCTCAGCTGGGTATAAACATGGGTCAAGATAGACAAATTCAGAATATTGGAGGAAATGGTGGGAATCAGTTTGGACAATATGCTAGAAAAGTAGCACAGAATCAACAAGGGTACAATGCATGACAGAATGTTGGGAATCAAGTTGCTCAGAATATAGTTTAGAATTTGGGTGTTCAGAATGGTGGTAATCAGAATAGGCTTGTAGTTGTTCTAGGGATTGCCAATCAGAATGGAACTGGTAATATTGTTGCTGCAAGGGCTGAGGGTACTAGAAATGGGAATCAAGTCAGGTGCTATAATTGCAGAGGATTGGGTCACATTGCTAGGAATTGCATAGCCAGACCAAGGAGAAGGGATGTTGCTTATATTCAAACTCATCTGCTCATTGCTCAAAAGGAAGAAGCAAGGATTCAACTTCAAGCAGAATAATTTGACTTCATGGCTGCTACAGGGGATCTAGATGAGATAGAGAAGTCAACGCTAACTGCATCTTGATGGAAAATTTATAGAAATCATCCATATCTGGTACTCAGCTTGACAAGGCTCCCGTTTATGACACAGACGGCTCAGCTGAGGTACAACATAATGACAACTGTTACGATAATGATATATTTAATATATTCACTCAGGAAGAGTAGTATACGGATCTACTCGAGCCCATTCCTAAACCACAACTAGTGCCACAGAATGACAACAATGTTACTTCTGTTTCCCCAAGTATGGTACAAAGTAGGAGTACAGTAGAGTCAAGTTCTGCTCCTAATGAGGAAACACATGCTCATCAGGAAACAATATATTGTAATTTAATTGATCAAGTTGCTCAGGTTAATATGGTTAATCGTAACATGAGAGCAACTAATGCCGAATTAAAATCTGAGCTTGCTAGATATAAAATTCAAGAACAACGTATGGAAATCAGTCAGGATAAATATGACAAACTTGAAAAGTGTTATCAAGAGTCCGTTTATCAAGAACAGTGTCTTACCAGAAAAATAAATGCTTTACATCTAAGTTCTGCTAAACAAATAACGACTTTGAATGATGAGATTTCCAATCTTAATAAACAACTTTCAAAAGAAAAATCAACTATTTCCTCTCTTATGGAAGAAAAGAAAAGGCTGAAACATGATTTCAAAACACGGGAAGACAAGTATCTTGATAAGGAAGTTGACCTAGAAGCCAAAATTAAAGAACTTGAGAACATTCTGCTTAAAAGGGATCAAACGGTTCAGACCATGCACATGCTCAACCCTAAGCCAGACTCATTTTATCACCAAGATCAGAAAATGGCCTTAGGTTACCCGAATCCCTTATATCTCAAGCAAGCTCAACTGAAACAACAAAGTTTGTATGATGGTAATCTGCTGTTAGAGAAACATGATCCTCCTGCTGTGTATGATTCAAAGGAAACACTTGAACTTGCTCAAGAGAGTCGTGAAAAATGAGATTTTTAAAGAAGGAAATAAAACCGGTTAATTACGCGATGATTAATCATTTGTCAGGGGTTTTTGTTCCTCAAACGACCAAATCTAAGGAAGAGTTATTTTTATCAAACGTTTCTAACATGGTCACCGTTTCCAAAACAATTTCTATACCAAATGAAGATCTTTCGGATGACACTACTCCAAGTGTTGCACGAAAGTTTCTAAATGAGGTTAAAAATTCTCTTGTGACTCTTCAACGTGTTGTTAAACAAAAAATGACTTTAGAAGTACACAATTGGTCATCTTCTGCTCATAAAGAGGTTCACAAAATTATATCTCATGAAATTGCCCCTATTATTAACCAAGTTGATGCTAGGGTGCAAAATTTTGAGATACAATTTCTGAAAGAAGCAGCCAAGTTTGTTCGAGACTTCAAATCTCTTGCAAAGGAGGCTGATGAATCTCTAGATAAGCAAAAGTATTTAGAACTTGAAATAGAATGACTCTTAAAAGCAAGTGTCATTCATGATATTATGTCTATTGTACAAAATAGCTTTGTTGATGTTCCATCGAATCTCCAAACTGAGCTTGATCGTACGAATGAAAAACTCGAAAACTGTATCATTAAAAAGGAAAACGAATATGCTAAACTTTGGAATGATTGGTATCGAAAATGTGAAGAGTGTAAATATGATAAAATTTCGTACGATAAAGCTTACAAAGACATGCAATGCCAAATCGAACGATTACAAGCTCAGTTGGGAGATCTTAAGGGTAAAAGAAGCATCACTCCTAGTGCTTCAAATACCCTTGATCCTTTGAATCAGAAGTTAGAGACAAAAATTGTGGAATTAGAATTTCAAGTGGTTAATTATGAACGTGAAATTAGGCATCTTAAGACCACTTACAAGAATCTATTCGACTCCATCACATCTAACCGGGCAAATGCCAAACTTCATAACCTCATTTATGAAAATGCTAAGTTAAGAGCCCAGATATTTGAGAATACTTCTGAATCCATGAACAACACCTCAGGGACAAGTGTGACTCCTCAGGTTGATAAACCCAAGCTTAGTGCTGTAACTCCTTTTCCTAAGAAGTTGCATGCATCGATTCTGTCACACTCTGTTTCTCTCAAACTAAGAATTAATGTTGTGAAAAAACATAATAATGTTATTGCCACCTGGGGGGGGGGAAAAAATGTTTAAAATAGATCCATCTCAAACTTCTAAGGTAGATCTGGTGCCTAACAACCAATCTAGTGCAAGCATTAGGACAAGTCTGATCACTAATACTCAGCACCATGTCACATTTAAGGAACATGTGAGTTCTGACATGGTTAATTCATCTTCTACAGGATTAGTGCACATTGCTAGAACCAGACTCCCACCACCACAAAGATGTGAAGCGATCTTAATCCCTGTAGTAACGATGAATTACCGTGTAGACTCTCCAACAAGTTCCTATCCATAGACATGGTAATGTCCATCTACAAACTATCATGTCAAAATCAATCATCAATCCCACTCAAACAAACACAAACCCCCCCCCCACCCCAGACCCACACCAACCCCCCCCCCCCCCCCCCCCTACCTCAACCCCCCCCCCCACCCCACCCCCCCTCCCCCCCCTAACCCTCCCCCTCCCCCCACCCCCCCCCAACTACCAGAATTAATAGATTCGAATAACATATTTAGACCAGTTATAGGGGCTCTAGTCTAAAGGAATACAAGGAAGTGATAGGGTCCCCCCCCTTCTGCATTATGAGTGTAAAGCCAGAAAAATGTCGTATCAGTTAGAAGACCCACCGTAGGAATTTATCGCTTTCCAAGACTCAGAAAACCATGTCATCTGAATGTAATAACATTAAGCTTGCTATTCGTAATGATAACTCTGAAATTATTTGTGGTACGTGTAAGAAATGCTTTATTACAGCTAATCATGATGCATGTCTGCCTTCTTTTATGAATGCATTGAATTCTCGTGCAAATAACCTGTGTGCTAAAGTCCCCCTAGTGCAAATCAAAAGAGACATAGGACACAGGTTTGGAAACCAAAACAAGTAGGGTCTAAAGAAATAATTGCAACACCTAAGCCTAGACTGCCTCCAATGAAACTAATTGCCCTAATGATGATAATGCTTGTCCTTCTAACCCTCAGGAACCAATAAGAAAATGGTTTCCAAATTCAACTGTGTTTCTTGGCAGGTTGTCCAAATTTGTCTGTGGTGCGTCGACTCGGGTTGTTCCAAGCATATGACCGGGAACATCAAGCTTCTCATCAACTTTGTGTGGAAGTTTTTGGGAACTGTTCGCTTTGGGAACGACCACATTGCTGCAATTCTGGGATATGGTGATCTTAAATGGGGAAATATTACGATCGCCAGGGTTTACTTCGTTGAAGGTTTAGGCCACAATCTATTTTCGGTTGGTCAATTTTGTGATGCTGATTTAGAGGTCGCCTTCAGGAGGAACACTTGCTTCATTAGAGATCTGGATGGTGTTGACTTGCTCAAAGGCAACCGTACTACAAATCTCTATACCATCAATCTCTATGACATGGCCTCAGCTTCACCTATATGTCTCATGGCCCGTGCCACTCCTACAAAGTCATGGTTATGGCATCAACGATTATCCCACCTCAACTTCGACACCATCAACGACCTTGCCAAAAATGATCTCGTCTCTGGTTTACCAAAGTTTAAATATGCTAAAGAACATCTTTGCCCCTCTTGTGAGCAAGGAAAAAGCAAAAGAGCCTCTCACCCACCCAAACCAGTTCCGAACTCAAAGCAGCGGCTTCATCTGCTTCATATGGATTTGTGTGGTCCAATGCGAGTTGCAAGCATTAATGGTAAACGGTATATTCTAGTGATAGTAGGCGACTACTCTTGATACACTTGGGTTCATTTTCTTAAAACAAAGGATGAAACAGCCGAAGTAATTAAGAATTTCTTGAAGAATATTTATGTCTGTCTTCAAGCCCCTGTTATCATTGTTCGTACTGACAACGGAACTGAATTCAAAAATCTCGCACTTAAGGAACATTTTGATGTGTTGTCTCAACACATGAAAAATTCTGCTTGCAAAAACTCCTCAGCAAAATGGAAGTCGTTGAGCGTTATAAAAATCGTACGTTGGTTGAAGCATGCCAGAACTATGTTGATTCTTTCTCATTGCTTCGTTGTCCTATGGCTGTGATGCAATTGCTACTGCGTGTTACACTCAAAATCGTTCAATAATTCACTGACGTTTCAACGACCGTACGAGCTCATTCAAGGCAGAAAACCATATATCTCTTACCTTCATGTTTTTGGGGCTCTCTGTTATCCAAAGAATGTTCGTAAAGATATCAGTAAACTTGGTGCAAAAGGCGATATTGGCTTCTTCATTGGATATTCTGCTAATTATGTTGCTTACAGAGTGTATAACCGGAGGACAAAGAAAATCATGGAGACGATGAACGTTAATTCGTTTTTTCGATTGAAGCTTTCTACATAGCAATGGCTTTTGAACAAAACAGTTCAAAACCCGATCTCCAAAGTTTGACTTCTGGACAAATCAGTTCCGGACTCGAATTAACCTATGCTCCATCAACAATTACACCTCAAAAAATAAGTGAACATGATTTGGATATTCTATTTGAACCATTGCATAATGAATATTTTGGTGGTCAACCGTCAGAAGCACCAAGAACCGTTCCTGCTGCCCCTGCAATACAGAATCTTCAAGCTCCAACTGCATGTATGACAATTCAAGATTCTGCACCGACACCAACAAATTCCTCAAATACTCCAAACTCTTCACACAATGTTGGCGAGCAATTACAACAACATGCTCAGCAGCAAGGGAATCATACTCTACTGCCAACTGTATCTGCTGCTTTTCAACAAGACATCGTACGAGCTTATTCAAGGCAGAAAACCGGATATCTCTTACCTTCATGTTTTTGGGGCTCTCTGTTATCCGAAGAATGATCGTGAAGATATCAGTAAACTTGGTGCAAAAGGTGATATTGGCTTCTTCATTAGATATTCTGCTAATTCTGCTGCTTATAGAGTGTATAACCGGAGGACAAAGAAAATCATGGAGATGATGAATGTTACGTTCGATGAGCTTTCAGTAATGGATTTTGAACAAAACAGTTCAAAACCCGGTCTCTAAAGTCTGACTTCTAGACAAATCAGTTCCGGACTCGATGCAAGAAGAACTTCATCAATTCATAAGGCTTGATGTATGGGAACCTGTTCTGTCACCGGATGGCATCAAGCCTCTTACTCTGAAATGGTTATTCAAAAACAAGCATGATGAAGAAATCACAGTCATTCGCAACAAGACTTGTCTAGTTGTGAGGGGGTATCGACAATTGGAAAGAATTGACTTTGAAGAATCCTTCGCTCCAGTTGCTCGGATGGAAGCTATCAGGATATTCTTGGCATACCCTGCACACAAAGGATTCATTGTGTATCCAATGGATGTGAAAACTACCTTTTTGCATGGTTTATTTAAAGAAGACATGTACGTGTGTCAACCTGAAGGTTTCATTGATGCCGATCATCCAAGCCATGTCTACAAACTGAAAAAGGCATTGTATGGGTTAAAGCAAGCGCCGAGGGCATGGTACGACAAGCTGTCTACATTTCTCCTACAAAACGGATTCTCCAAAGGCATCATTAATCCGACGTTGTTTACCAGACACTTTGACGATGACATCTTAGTGGTACAGTTCTATGTAGATGACATTATCTTTGGCTCAACAAACCCTAGATATGCCACCCTATTCTCTGACCTAATGAAAAGCCGCTTTGAAATGTCGATGATGAGGGAAATGACGTTTTTCCTTGGTTTACAAGTTAACCAATCCCCCAGTGGTATTTTCATAAACCAGTCCAACTACGTGAATGAAATCCTTAAAAATATGGATTGAACACTTGTGATCCCATTGGTACTCCAATGGATATCAAAGACAAGCTTAACCTTGACCAGATCGGAACTCCAGTTGATGCAACAAAATATCGTAGCATGATTGTTGCCCTCATGTACCTTACTTCAAGTAGACTGGACATTGTACATGCTACTTGTGTATGTGCTAGATACCAAGCTCAGCCTACCGATAAGCACCTCAAAGAGGTTAAAAGGATATTTCGTTATCTTTGGGGAACCGTTAATACGGGTCTCTAGTATATGAAAGATTTTGGTTTTGAACTAACCGGATTTTCAGATGCTGATTATGCGGGAGGTAAAGACACCTTCAAGAGTACTTCCGATGGAGCATAATTTATCGGAGAAAAGCTCATGAGCTGGTCCTCAAAGAAACAAGACTATACATTGCTATTAACCGCAAAATCAAAATATGTGTCTCTATTTGCTTGCTGTGCTCAAGTCCTTTGGATGCGGATGCAGTTAACAGATTATGGCTTTCACTTCAACAAGATCCTAATTTATTGTGATTCAAAGTTAGCCATAGCCATATCCTGTAACCCAATTCAACACTCTAGAACAAAACATATAGCGGTCTGATACCATTTCATCAAGGAGCATGTAGAAAAGGGTACGATTGAGCTGTAATTTGTCAAGACCGATTACCAACTGGCCGACATCTTCACCAAAGCACTACTAGTGAACAGATTCAATTATTTGGTTCATTACCTTGGAATGCGCAGCCTGTGTCCCCAGGAACTCGATCGTCTTGCAAAGTTACAGTAATATCTTTGTATATATCTATCCGAAAAGAAAAATACAAAAAATATAAATCCTATAAAACCTAATATAAAATCAAAATTTTCAAAAATACAAAAATATTCTTCTCTGACATGTCTCTCGACTATCTATAATATTTACGCCCTTAGAAATGTTGATTAATATTAACACGGGGGTATAAATGAAGTTCGAGCGGGAGTTTTAATGGCTTTCAAAACATGTCTCTTCAAATTTTCTCTGAGAACTTCTAAGTAAATGTCAGCTTAGGACTCAGACTCCAAAGAAAGGAAAATGTTCATCTTTGTACATTTATCCTTCACAACGGGAAGTTCACATCTTCTCGGTCGTGAGCAAGATCATATAAACATCCTAAGTTTTGGATGCTCACAAGAAGCACTCTGGAAATGATATATCAACAGCTTTATCAAAAAATCATTTTCCAAATTGAGCACAATTTTTCAAGATATTTTTCTAAAGAAATATTCAAAATCTTTCAAACTTGTGTGCTCAACTCAATCCTACTCCGTGTTTGCGAATGCAATCTTTTTGTTTGAGGGGGAGTTTAATCTTCATTTATTCCTTGGCGTGATATGCCTATTTTCCTCATGCTTGGCATTTATCATGTAAATCAACGGACATTAATTTGTTTTTTAATTCACTAATTAATCAAAAATTGTCAACACATATGCAATCTTTGAGGGGGAGAATAGTGATTAAAATGTGACTAATACGGATGTGATC
Organism: Tanacetum coccineum; assembly: GCA_026074375.1. Taxonomy (NCBI): domain Eukaryota; kingdom Viridiplantae; phylum Streptophyta; class Magnoliopsida; order Asterales; family Asteraceae; genus Tanacetum; species Tanacetum coccineum. The sequence goes on along the minus strand of BQNB010189688.1, from coordinate 211 downwards.
ATTTGAATATAAGTGCGTACCCGACCTCGCATGTGCTAAAAGATTTCATAATATGGCGCACATGTGTAGGGGGAGCCTTTTGGTGATTATGAAAAACTCTCAATGTGTTTCAAATGATTTCTAAAACACATTTATTAATTTGAAAATGGCTTTATGGATTCATGGTACCATCTTAGACCGACCAACTGTTACTTCTTATGGTGTTATAAGG
>BQNB010189683.1:1568-11848 GCA_026074375.1 Tanacetum coccineum | reverse complement strand
GCCCTGAATTCAAGCGTCTTATTCGCGGCATGGGTTAAGAAAGGGACGAAGGTGGCAAGTAGGGCTCCAACGGCTAGAAATGCGGCGAGCCGTTACCTCTACTCTATATATATATGCTTCGTCAATTTCCCAAATTTGTCAAAACATAAAATAAGTCTCCTTAGTTAAATTTTTCATTCGTCCTTAGATTAAAATGTCGTATCTCGTTCCCTTGATTGCGGTTGTGTTCGTTGTGGTGGTTGGTTGTTATTTGGCGTGTGTTCCACAGGAAGAAGATCACCAGTACCTAGTTGTAATACTAGGGCTTATTGTGCCACTCATTATTGTGGCGATTGGTGTGGAAGTCTTCTGGAAGAAGTAGCTTTCGTTCGTAGGTGTGCGTGTTGTATTGCCATTTAGTTCTGGGGTATTTTAATTAATCTTATGCCGAGTCCTCCAGGAAGAATCATCAAACGTTTCATCTTTAACTTTGTTTCGTTTATGTATGATTGAATTCTCATGATGTATTTTTGATGAGTCGTAAACTTTCATAGTTTCCTTGAGTGTTGTCTTTAATGTGATAAATGAGTAAAATGTGTATGCGTTCAAACTTTTGTCATTGCATCGAGTATTATTAAGCATATCTCTGTCGACCTAACTTATACATAGTTGATCAGGCTATGTATACCTTAGGTTTACATTGACATCCCCTTTTTCCTTTAGTTATTTGTTTGTGATCGCATAGTCGGTACCGAGACTCGTGAGGTATATAATTTGTCGTGTCTCCCAAACACCTGATGAATGATGTTACGTTATATGTTGATTTGTGGTCTATTATTCCCTTGCTACTTTCTACCACACCTGTGGTCCTCTGAAAGTTTATGTTCACCTTATGTGTTTATCTTACTACGTGTATATCGTTTCGTATAATGGCGTGTATTATCTATGTGTTCGTAAAATAATTATCTCAGTGCATAAGTTATTTTGAATAATTACTTTTTGTTGAAAGTATAGGGTTTGGTTGTGATCGCTCTTGCTAGACATAAATATTTTAAATCGATATTCCTCCCAACTCTTACCCACTATGCCACACCCTTTTCTTATAAGTTTCACTTTACTCCCTCCTCATCTCAATTTATTTCTCACTTCACAATTTCATGTTTCTCCTCCTTTTCCTCGAAACTGTTGATTACCAATCCTCATAGGGTTCCCAATCGAGATTTTCACCCCCGTCATGATCATAATCATCACATCGCTTATTTTGCTGATCTATCCGATGTGTTTCTTTTCACGTGGTGATGTATCTGTTGTTTTAGCATTTTACATTTTTGTTGTATTCCCTATATTTTGTATCCTGTTGTATTATGAACAAAAATATTATGGATCTAGTTGAATAGACTTCCGCGTTGTTTATTTTATTGTTTCACCCTTCTCGTTATAGTCATATACTGTTATGTACCCATCCTCGCATCTTGGTATGATTGGAAATCATTACCTGCTAATCTTTCAGATGTATTTAGTATTTTATTAAAAAGGCGTTTATTGATGAGAGAAATTATTTCAGACTGACAAAATGTTGAATAGTGGAGGAAAGAAATTTGATTTTGTGTTGGGGTTACTGTGTCTTGTCTGAAGTACTATGTGTGGCCCTTTTAAAATGATCTTCAAGCTTTATAGTGTTCCTCAGAAATAGCTTCTCTATTTCCATTTTCCGGGCACATGATTGTACTCTTCATTTGTTGGGTAACAAGCATACTTGTTTTGCACTGAGCAGTAATTTCGATAGTGTTATTTCCTTGACACGTTACAATGCTTGTCATTTGATTCTAAAAATTATCAATTATATGGTTTCCCTTATACTGGGTAAATGTACCTAGAAACGTTTTAGGGCCGAATTGTTATTTCATTTATTATTTCATGATAGCAAAGTACAAGTCTTTATTAATTTCCTTGCAAGCTGGGATACATTGTTATTGCGAGTCTGGCTGTCTTGCTTACAGGCCTAGGCGGGCTAGAATTTTCTAAATTTATTCATGATCCTCAGCACGCCTGCTCTCTGTATCCGCTACCCTTATCTGTAATATTGTGATCTTACTCTCGGCAACTGCTAGAGAATCCTGTAATTCAGAGATTAGGAGCTCTTTGTCCTCGATGTCTACATAAAGTGTGTCAATCTCTACTTCTAGGTCCTCTAGTCTGACTGTCACATCTTCTGGGTTGAGTTTTGATGTCTTAGATGCTAGTTTACCGTCAGAGAAGGTAATGGCATCTGGGAAGAATGGCGATGATGGTGATCTGCTTCTCTTTCGAGATGGCCCAGGCGCTGGTGATATTAGTGCATGAACACTGAGGTTATTTATTTCTTGGGAGTGTTCACGCCCTATAGCAGAGGTCAAGGTTGAGGTTGGTGAGTCAATTCTTCTTGGAATGGAATGTCCCGTGGTGGCTTCCTGTTCCGGGGAGTTGTCAGGTACGTTGTTGGAAAGTGATTAAGACATTTTTCGAATATGCCCTGCATATGACGAAATAGGGTTTCTTCCTTTTACATCCCACATCTGAGTAAAAATTAACTTATGAGTGTTATTAATTTTCGAGGTAAGGTGCATACTATGTCTTGAGGATATATAAAGGAGTGTTGAGTTTAGGCATTCGTATGTTTCTAGTTTGTTTGAGAAATTTACTCGCAATTAGTAGTGGTATCCTTATGTTAAGACCCAAGCTGGTAACCAGATAGTGTGGTAGGCTTCCGGACAGTAGGTGCATATCTCTGGAGTTTATATTATTCTTGACTTAGGGCTAGTGTAAACTTTTATGTCTTCCCATAGTTTGTGACTGCTAATTGTGACTGTTGTCTTTTACTTTTACCGGGCGTGTTTTAATTTTTCTTCTCAATATGAGTTTGTTGTTCATGTTCCTCGATGATATGACATTCACCAATTATTGGTGCATGCAAGCGGCACATGCTTTTTGGTAGGTTTTTATATACTTTGAAATACTTTTAAGGGTATACCACATAGTAGATAGTAGCATAGGTATTTTTACAATGGTTGCTACAAAGAGTCCTTGTGTAGTGAAGTAACGAGTGGGTGATTAGCAAGGTACCCAAAGTGTTTATGTAGGTATTTCTCGTTCAATGAGATAGTAAGGATGTAATTACTGACAAAATCCATAATAATATGTGAGTGACTCTTTGTTGTGTAATATTGGTTATAGGGTAAATCATTCAGTGAGAGTCATGGTAGTTTCATTGCACTAGAATGGTATAAATGTGTAATCCATCAGATATGTTATTCCAAGATGGTGAATGATATTGTGTAGTCATGCTTTCCATGACGGACAAGTGGTACTTTAGTTATTCAATGATATCGTGCCACATAGTTATTGACTTAGGAAGCAAATAGTAATAGATAATACGTACGCTATTCTGATATGTCCTTAAGAGCCTGTTATAGTCTATAGTTACTAATGCAACCTAGTTCTCTATGACCAAGTGACTTTATGGCGTGAAGAGGACTTGGTATGAGAGATAGACCTCTGCATGCCAATATACCAATGCAGACTCAATATATTATGTAATATAGAACACCTGAGAAAAACATTGCTAAAGTGTCAACATAAAGTTGGTGAGTTCATAGGTTTCGTTGTTTGATAATAATGATGAACCACAAGATTTATAACCATAGCATGAAATATAGCAATCCTATATATCACAATGAAAAGTATTTACTATTGTCTAAGCTCATGACACTGAAGCGTTAACATATATCATAGATAAGCCCGTGCAGATGTTCAACCCGCAACATCCGTATCTGACTCAAATGAAACTGTGTTTGCTTGACTAATGTCAATCCAAGATAAACAGGGATTGTCAATCCCGATAGATCTATCCATAACATTCGCGCTCCCTCAACCGGTCATCCGATCAAGAAATTTACAGTTCATGATAAATTGGGCAATATAGCAAATTGGGTTGAATAGGGACTTAGACCCAATAGTAAATCAGTAAATGTACTTGTGTTTAACTGTTAAAAATAAGCAATGTTCTCACCCCAAAAGATGATTTAAAACAGTAAAGTTGAGGCTATGAAAACTCACCTTATCGGTTAGTCGCCTGTAACTGATAATGGTTCAATGCACGTCAAAAGTGACTCAGTCAAACACCTAAGTAGTTATGACAAAGTCTGAGTTTACATTCTAATAATACTTAATGTGTGAAGTGGTTTATGCAAATGGGTCAAAGATACTTGTCATTTATGAGTTATCATTTTACATTTTCACAATGTTGATTAAACCGTTGGCTCTAGGGACGACTTTACAACCATAAGTATCTATACAGGAATTGATACTATTATGTGTCGTAACTTATATTTACGAGTCCATGAGATTTACATCCAAGGAAAATATAAACATTATTTATAAGCTACTAAGTTTTATATATTTTCTTATCATGTTTATTTATTTACATCGTAGTCGTTAATTAATTTGTTATTATCAGTTTATATGCCACGGTTTGCTCGACTCGTTTAATTTATTTATAAAGATTATTCATTTACAATTAATACCCTTAAGTTTCAAAACAGCGGATTTTAGTCCCTCTATTTTTCCAAATTAATTTTAAACTTTCATGTGACCGTTTTTAATCCCTTGACTTTTCAATTAGTAATATATATAATAGATACAACTTTTATATTTTAAATTCTTTTACTCTTATAGCTTTTTCATGTTTAAAACCCGAATAGGCAAAATATATATATATATATATATATATATATATATATATATTCTAATAAGTTTTATAAACCGCGTTAAGTTTATTTACCCGTTTAAACTCGGTTTCGTTGTTACCACTTTTAAGTCATCACAAAAAAATTGTTATTTAGATTTGTCCACTTATCGAAATAATTAATGTCTTGATAAAGAATTTCCCAACCCATTGGATTTAGCTAGAACGATTTCAGGAACTAGAAAACATGCAAGCTCAACCACGTTGTTACGTCTAAATTTTATAAAATATGATAACATGCAAGTTGTATAAGATATCACATGCATTATTACAATACCAACAACACCATGGCCTACACCATTTTTTCTTTTTTTTCTTTTTCTGGTTTCTGTCGCAGCCCAACAGTGAGCTTATCACCACTGTTGCGGTTTCTTGTCCTTCCTAACTCATTCAAAATTTATATATCTAGTTCTTCCATTAAACTCACAAAGTGACCGACTTGAATACTTAGGTTACGATTGGATTTTTTTTTTTTTACCCCCCCAAACCAACGAGCATGCTCTCACTCGGTTTAGTTAGGTTTGTGACGTCCCAATTTAGCGAGCAAAAGGCTCGCTGTGGTTTGTCCCGTGTTATTTGGTTACGATCAAGGCAGTGATGCCTCATTCTAAGGGTCCTATGCAATGTACGTAAAACCCTAGCATCCCCGTGTCCTTGCGAAGTAACATTTACATTCCATGCATACTGTTTATAGTTTTATAAGTTTTTTGTACTTGATTTTCAGTATGGTATGCTTACATTTGTTCTTACGCATGCTACATTGTTTACATAAGTTACTTATACATTGTTATTTCATGTATGCCACGACCAAGGTCTTTATATAACTACGTACATATTAGTCACGTCTGGGTTATAGGTCGTGTGCAAGTCATGCGAAACCAAGGCTTTCGTTAAGTAATATGAATGTTAAACTACGAGGACGACTTACCGAGGTTTAGGTTTACTAAAGGATGAGGAGGGATGATGATGCTAAGAGCTCGAACTACTCTTGGTTTCCATCCCTTGTAAACCGACGCCCACTTAGCTATTGCACCCCAATGATAGTTCTTACTCGAATCGTATTGCTTAATTCTTGTTTTCAAAGTTTAGTGGTGCTTAAAAGTGTGTATGCAAGGTTCTTATTTATACTCAAAATTTTGATTGGTTACTGAAATATTGCATGTGAAATGGCTCTACACCACTATTTGCACTAGTGATAAATTTTATACTGTTTTGCCATTAGTTGGAATATTTTTCCTAAAACCTATTTAGGAATCCTTACTGTTTCTTGTCTTTTCCTTTTGAAATATATCATCATGTTGGGACGTATCCATTCTTGTGAAGTTGAAAAGTAATAAGAACTAGTAGGGTAGTGTGTGTAAGTGTGAATGATGATGGTGTTTTTAACATTATCAGTTATTTGTTTTTATATGTATGTAGATATATATTTCCTTTGAATTCAATTAAAGGTTTTCATGGTTATTAAATTGGATGTAGGTGGTTTTATAAAGTGATACAAGTAAATGGCCTGTTTCGGAATTGATTGAAATAAGTATGGTTTTTATCGTTACACGTTCTAAAATATCCTTTTAGACACAAGAGTAATAATGGTGATATTCGCGTGCTAATTAAACTTTTCATGACAGGGAGTAATGCATGGCGATCATAGAATGACTTCTTGTTGAGATTAACGGTAAAATTTGTAAATTTTTGCGGTACATAATTCCTTTTAAGAATAAAGAAAATCTAAATTTTATATGGGGTGTGATAAGTGTAGAATACACATCTTTATTTATGCTTAAAAAGGCCCCAATTTCAACCCTCAAAACGGATCAGGAAAAAAAAAAAAAAAAAAAAAAAAAAAAAAAAAAACGACAAAAAATGTGCTTGTATCTGAGTTTTATGTGTGCAGTTATGGATATGTCAAATATTGCAAGAAATCAGTCAAAAACGAACACGAGAACGGATGAGTGATCAAGAAGCTAAAGAAATCAAAGCCGAAGCCGAAGAGATCATGCCTCAGCCTTCTACAGTCAACTGCAGCTAAACCACAGTCAACCAAAACCCAATTCCATTTGTTTTATAAATTCAAGGGTTAACTTTGCAATTTATGAAAGTTAATTATAGCTAAGAAAATGTGCTTCCCAAACACAAGGGCCAAAGATGCAATTGCCTCATAGTTAAAAAAAGGCGCGGGTCATATAGCCGGGTCAAACTACCCATGGATCACTTTTCAGCCAATAAGAATCTTAGCCCCAACCCGATTACCCACAATTAACCCAACCCTAACCCGACCAAACCCGGGTACACTTATACCTCATTTAACAATTACTGTGCCCACATTTACCCCCATTTGCGATTAAACTCACACACACACGATTACCCACATCTAAGAACACCAAGAACACCATGAACCCTAGTTCATTAACCCCTCACCCACATCCAAATTAACCTTAGGGTTAATGACCCTCTCACAAATCCTAACCCATCCATCACTTTCAATTAGCCTTAACCCATTCCACCCTGGCATAATCTCACGATTCGATTGGGTGATGTGACAGTGTGAGTTAGTTAAACTTTCACTATATCTAGCACATCAAGCCACATCATCGATCCGGGTTTATACACAATCTAATCCTACGGCTTACAAGGAGAGAGAAGAGATGGAGGGCCAAGATGAATGAGAAAAGAAGGACCTAGAAGATGGGATTAGCTCGAGCTTCGGGTATAAATACCCCTCATTCCAGCACACGAAGAGAGTAATTTTTAGTAGTGATTTTTAGTTTAATTTTTGTAATAGTTTAATTCTTCGATTAAGTTTTTTTTAGTAGGTATTATAATGTATTTCAATTTAATGTTATTTCATTTCGTATTGTAGAAACTATTTCAGTTTTATATAAAGATCATTTCATGTTACTTTGTGTTTCCATTTATTCTGTTAATAGAGTTTGCGTTTGTTGTTTGTTGTTCATTTGATGAAGACTTGATTTCAAATTAGGAATTGGACGGTGCTCTTTAGGTATAAAGGGGTTTAGAGCTTAATGGTTAGCACATAGGTTAGTTTAGATTGTTGGTGAGTTTGATTTAGGGCTTATGTGGATTAAGCCATAAGCCCACACAGCTTATTGGTTTCCTGTTCTAGCTGGAAATCTAAGGTACACACCATTTGTTTTACATTTGTTTTATTACTGTTTTCCTAATAAGCTGTTAGTTAGTTGTTCTAATATTCTGTTTAAAAGTAGTTAAATAAGCTGTTTTGATATTGCTAAATAGTTTGAATAAGCTGATTATATTAAGTAGTTAAAAAGAGTCATGTGCCTTGAAGTTGCTTTATTGATTTAGTTTAAGAGTTTGAACTATTAGCTGTTAGAGCTTATAAGTGTTAAGCTTATTTAGCTTATTTTTAATTAAGTTGAGTTTCATATAGTTTTAGCTTTTAAAATGCCAGGAATCAAGCTTTTAAAATCAAAAAAAGCTGCTGTTTGATTAGAAGTTAGGGAGTGCAGGCGGCCTGTTTTGTCAATATTTATAGTTTTCGGTTAGTTTAAAATTTTCACAGTTAGTCCTTGGTTAGTTAATCTAAATAGTCCCTAGTTAATTACACCGTTAGTCCTTAGTTTATTACATCGTTTGTCCTTTCGTTAGTTTAAATATTAGTCTTGTTAGTCCCAAGTTAAGGGACCACTTCTGTCCTTTAATCGATCTTTGTGTTTTTATTGAAAATCTCATATGTTGCCCGCCTACCCTTATTTCAAAAAATGGCAGTATGGCCCATGTGTTGGGTGGTTTTTCGTTTAAGTTTTATAAAAAATAATTTTAATAAATAATTTAATGAAGGGTTTTTAGTTTAACTTCTTAAATTAGTTTTTGATTACTTGATAAAAATTGGGGCTTTTTATAAAATCAAATTTCTGCACTTTTTCTGCTTATAAAAAGTATTTTTATATAATTTTTAGCTTAAGTTTAATATTTTTAAAAAAATAAGTTTCGAATTTAGTTATTATTAATATCTTTTTCGAAAATCAAAAATCAAAAAAAAAAAAATAGAAAAAGTTTGATAAAAACACAAAAAATATTAGTTTAGTTTTAAAATTTCTTAGATCATTTTATTTGAAAAGTAATTTTTTATTTTTAAATATTTTAATCTTAATTTTTCAATTTTTAATCTTTAATTCTAGTTTTTAAAACTTTTAAATAGAAAATAAGTAATAAAAATGTTTTTCTCATATTTTTAAGTAATTTAGGATTAAACTAGCTTAAAAAGTATTTTTCTTAATTTTTTATCAATTTAATTTCTATTTTTAGAATTTAATTTAGATTAAATAGTATTTAATTCATAAAAAATCCGAAAAACCTTTAAAAAAAATATTTTTCTTTTTCCTAAAATTTTCTTTAGCATTAATTTAGGTTTAGGAATTTAGTTTATATTTTTAGGATTTAAATTGGATTTGTTTTCATTAAATGTCGCAATTTATTTACTTTCGTAATTAGTTTAATTTGTTAATTAGTTGTTTAATCGTGCCTTTAATTTTAGTAGTATAATTAAATCAAAAATATCTCTTTTCTTATTCAAATCAGAATCCAAACTTAAACGAGGTTTCCATTGCACGAGTCATTGGGGAAAACGGACGGTGATCATACTTGCCCGGTCAAACATACGTATTATATATATATATATATCTTTGTGAGTGGAATTGTCCAAGGGATACTTGGGGATTTCCTTAATTTCTCTATAAGTATATTGTTTTTTACGTGTGTATAAACTGTTCAACCAGTTTTTGGCGCCGTTGCCGGGGACTTGTGTAAGCGATTCTCTTGTTTCGAGTTTGTGATTTGGTTTGAAGATCCTTTCGTCCTCGAAAGTTAAATTTTTGTCATAAATCCAAAAAATTCAAAAATCCAAAAAATAAAAAATATAAAAAGTAAAAAATATATTTTCCTTTTCTTTTTAGTATAAGTAAAAGATAAAAAAAAAAGATAAAAAAAATAGAAAATCAAAAATATAAAAAAATTGTCTTTAATTTAGAAAATAAAATTCACCAAGTTGGTAACCGAACACCAACAAATAATATCTTCCATTGAGATATTATCATTTCAATTTCCGGTGAACTTGCAATTGTTCCCAATTCGTAATCAAAGATTTAACACTTGCCTTTTGTGTCTCTACGAAGTACGGCTCACCTTGAAAAGCAATTTTCGAGAGCTACCGTGAAGTAGTTGATTATTTGGTTTAAGTCTCTTTCGTGTAACCGTTAAAATTCATTGCTAAAAAAAAAATTAGTGTAAAGTTTTGTTTTTTAATTGTTAGTTTTTCTTTTTATGCGCACTCGTTTGCAATCTCGAAGACGTCGACAACAACAAACTCTTCCGGTTGTTGTTGAAAATTCTGATTTAGAAGAACCAATTGTCGATCATAACATTGTTCCAATGGCCGACAATCGAACAATGACAATCGAACGATGGCCCAAATGTTACAAGCACCCATCGAGGGGTATGAAGATGCTATAGTTGTTCCACTGATCAATGCTAATAATTTCGA
>BQNB010189682.1:0-11849 GCA_026074375.1 Tanacetum coccineum | reverse complement strand
TAAAGTAAAATAATTAAATCTACAGACCCTTTTTCTTTTATTTTTTATCTTTATATTGTTTTGGTTTACACCCCCAAAACTTCTACTATAAATACCATGTTTTGGTTCCTCATACAGACATTAAAACAGGAGACCAAACATCATCAAATGGCTAAGAAAGTATCTGCTTCAGTTTTCATCCTCCTGTTGTCCATCCTTTCAGGTAGCTTATCTTCTTGCCCCTGCTCAAGAAATGTATAGGCCACTTGTCTAGTGTTGTTGGACTGTTTGGAATTGTGTTTTAAAACCGATTATGAGATATTTTGTCTTTAAGTTTCAAGTAATGAGTTTATAGTACTCGTGCTTATTGAGAACTCTGATTAGCTGAGAGCAGATAACAACCTACACTGATTTTGAGTATGAAATTATTTCGTAGTCAAGATTTTGCATGTGCATTCATAAATGCTACAACTTATTTTATCATCACAACTTCAAAAAGCATAAAAATTTCCAAAACCTGGCTTTCGCAACTCATTTGTTACACATGATTCTCATTATTCATATCATATAATTATTTCAAAGCACAATACCAAACACTGAAACACCCCTCAATGACATTTCAGTGCAAGTTGTTCCCATTTCAGAGTTTCTTTAAATTAACATATCTTGGTAACGTTTACTAATCTATACTTATGATTAAATGTTAATTCTTTTTATTCTTCTGAATGTGTTGTTCTGTAGTTGGGACGTTGAGAGTGCTTAATGCTCAGGTATATATAAATCAATATTTCTAATCTCATATCTTACGCATTACTATTTATGCAAATCGTGAAGACCAACGTAGCTTTGCATTAGTAACTGTACTAACAACGATGGTGTTATGATTAGTTTATTGCTGTAAAAATGTACTAAAGTTGACCATGAGCTTTGTTGCAATTGTAGAAAACTTGGTGTGTTGCAAAGCCATCAGCGACCCAAGCGACTCTATTAGAGAATATAAATTTCGTGTGCTCAAAAGTTGACTGTAGTAGCCTGCAACAGGGTGGTGCTTGCTATACCCCCAATAATTTAATCAACCATGCCTCTATAGCTATGAACTCTTACTATCAGTCCCAAGGAAGAAATGTTTGGAACTGTAATTTTGAAAATTCAGGTCTCGTGACTATCAGTGACCCAAGTAAGTCATCCAACTTTACCAAAAGTCTATTTACACATTTGTTTGCTTAATTGGATCTCTTTGCATTATTTTTGTAGGTTATGGAAGCTGCTCATATATGTAGTGGCTGGCATTGAAGAAGTTATAGATGTCTTTTACTCATTTGGGCCAACAGATACTTAGATGTTATATGAGAAATAGTTGCTTATTGTAGCTGCTGATCTCTTATTGAATCAAATATATAATCTTTATGAAAAGTGTGCTGGTGGTTCTTTGTTGTTTTGCCCCTATCAAATGAAATGCTATATTCACCACTTTTGCAAAACGCTATAAATACTCTATTTACTAACGAAAATAAGTCATTTTGTTTACAGTGCAACGCAATTTTTTATCTGTTTCGTACATTTTAACAGTTTAATACTTTTGACTTGTTAAATTTTATATTTTTTGTTCCGCACTTTATGTGTCACAGTTTTATAACATAAACAAAATTATAAAAATAAAAAAAAATCAAAAAACATAGGGGTACAAATGGCTTTTTCGAAAAGTATTTATAACCTATCCCATTTTCATTACTAAATTATCTATCTATAGTGTTTGGTTAGACGTAATGAACTAGTAAAGGAATGTAATCGATGGTGTAATGGAATGAACATAGTCATTACTGTTTCATTGACCTATTTGGTTGCCATGTTAGAATGGAATTCACGTATATTGTTTGGTATGAGGCAATTAATGTTGAAAATGAATGAAATATACAAAATATGATTTCATATCGTAATGGAATGGAAAAAAAAGCTAGGGGTGGCTATGTAATGAAATTGGTGGTTACAGACGTAATAGAATGAACCATTCCATTACAAAACCCAAAACAAACAAAATATTTTCATTTCACCGTAATGCTTCATTCCATTTCAGCCTTGATTCATGCATACCAAACGCTACGTGTGTTTTATTATTCTTGTCATAACATCCCCTGTTTCCATCCCAATGTGAAAAGAAAAAAAATACAAGGTGAGATGCAATTATAAGTTAACAGAAACTTTGGTTGCAAAATGTATGATTTTATTAACTTTATAGACGCTAATAAGGAAGCGAAGTGTTTGTGGTTTAGACGTGGAATCTCAAATCACCATCTCGGATTGATATTTTCCTAAACCGAACCACCATAATAATAATGTGTTTCAAAGTAGCTGATAATCTCGAATGCCCCAAACCATGCATACTTCTCGGACGTGTCATGTGGGACATAAATCAATCTCATAACAACTGGCTAAGATAGTTGCCCATAAACACAATCCCCTACTTGGCTCATATGTATACTAACAAATTTCTTAATTTGTTCCAATTTAGAAATAACTTTTTCCTCAAATTCATCTATGTCAAAATAATTGTTTGTTGATTTTGTATACCATCCTGATAGTATACCCCCTGCTTAATACGATATATTGTGTCCTTCCAAAAAATTTACTTAGAGACTTAAGTATGTTAATATTTCCAAAGATGCAGATGCGAAATCGAATGGGTTGGTTGAAAGGTAAGGATAGCGTGATTGGCCGATTGGTTGCAAGGTATGCATAGCATGATTGACTGGTTGTGCGTCTCCTTTGCATGATTTTATGTTTGACTGGCTTTCATTTGTACAGATCCAACGGGCCTTCTTGCATGGACTTGGCTTGCAATCAATAACATAAATTCGATTGTGGAATGGAGTCATACAATCGGTTTACGAAGATCTTTATACCGGAGCTCTTTTTCTATTATTTATTTTTGTCATATATGTTAGTATTTACGACCAACAATCTGATTACTAGAGTGGATAACTATGATCGTGAAGATGAACACACACACCAGATTATTTATTTGACAGAAAAGTAAAGAAAGAAGCACAAGAATTATATCTCTAACCGAATGATTAGTATTGAAAGAATGAAGTGACAAATCCCTTCCCCCCTCACCTCCTATTATAAAGATGAGGGGGAAAGAAACCGACTTGTACAAGGACAAGGTCAGCTATGATTACAAGAAAAAGGAAAAACAAGTTGGTCTTGGGACACAAGCAAATCCAACGACCTTTTCTAATACTACTCGACTAATGATAAACTTAATACTCTAACCCCTAGACTTAACCATGTGCTAATATAGAGACTAATCTTTTAATAATTTCCACCTTAGGCTTTATATTAGCCTATACCAACACTCAACAACTCCAAGCAGTGTTGTAACTTCAGTCCAGGTACCACCTTCGTTAAGGCATCCGCAGCATTGTGTTAAGTACCCACCTTCAGAACTTCAACTGTTTTTTGCTTCCAAGACCTCTCTGATAAAGTGATAACGCACATTAATGTGCTTAGTCCTCTCATGAAAAACATGATTCCGCGATAAGTGAATCACGCCCTGATTATCACAATTAACTGCCATAGTGTTAAGCTTCACGCCCAACTCTTTCAAAAGTCCCCTTAGCCAATAGCTTCCTTCACAGCCTCCGTAAGGGCCATATACTCCGCTTCTGTAGTTGAAAGAGCCACCATGTGTTGTAGTGTTGCCTTCCAGCTTACAACACATCCTTGTACTAAAAAAGCATAACCAGTAATAGACCTATCTTTATTTGGATCCTTAATGTAGTCTGAATCAACAAAACCTGTTACATCCACATGATTGCCATGATCTGTCCCATACACCAATCTCACGTTTGCAGTGCCTCGCAAATATTTTAAAATCGACTTCACTGCTTCCCAATAACTTTTACCAGGATTCGCCAAATATCTGCTAACTACACTTACTGCATACGCTATGTTTGGTCTCGTGCACACCATCAAGTACATTAAGCTCCTAACCACATTTGCATACGGAACCTTACTCATCCTTTCAACATCACAATCCTTAAACGGACAATCCTTCAACGACGGCTTGAAGTACCCACACAATGGCATCTGAACTAATTTCCCATTCTAAAATTATTCAAAATCTTAGAAACGTACTCGGATTGTGACACCCTCAGAATCTTGCGACTCTGATCCCTGACGATCTCCATACCAAGAATCTTTTTTGCTTCTGTGAGCTCCTTCATGTCGAACTCCTTTTTAAGCAAAGACTTGGTAGACCCAATCCCAGTCTTACTCTTACAAGCAATCATCATATCGTCTACATATAACAATAGATAGATATACTCACCTGGTGCATAACTCCTATAATATACGCAGTTGCCGTAACTGCTATGCTTGAACCCGTTGCTCAGCATGTACTCATCAAACCTCCTATACTATTGCCTAGGTGACTGCTTCAAACCATAAAAAGATTTCTTTAACAAGCATACCTTGTTCATATCCCGGTGGCTGCCTCATGTGTCACACCCCGACTACGGCGGAAACACGAGGCGTGACGGATGATTGATTGTCATAACACAAAGCGTCAATATATAGAAAACTAATATGCATTAAAACAAGTGTTACAACATCCTCCGACAACAAGTATGAAACTTGTGTCAAAATAGGTTGAACCACATCACATAGTCTGAAATTTATTACAACCAACACCTCACATCCGGAGGAATACATGTCTAACTGCAATCAAACAGGCAAAAACTGAATCATAGCCTCAATGCAGCTCCAAATGATAAGCTCCAAAATGGATGCTCTTAGGTCTGCTAAAAGTCTCCAATCCTAGCTTCATGGATCATTTACATTACCTGAAAATGATACTCGAAAGGGTCAACATTACGTTGGTGAGCTTGTAGGTTTAGGAAAACCCAGTTGATGTGCGAGAATATTAGAGTGGACAATTGTGCAATATGAAAGCAGAATGCATATACAGTATTTAAAGCATCAACACATCATACCAGGGTATCCGAACCCAAATCAACAATCAATAGAATCCCCGCGCTAATAGTCCTCCGAACCTATCGCCTATCAGCTGGAGCTACACAGTCGGCTGTATTGTGTGGTGCAGAAATTCCTAGTGGAACTTCGTATAAATTGATCTCATTTCATTCACATAGCATTCATATAGTGTTCACATAGCATTCTTATAAGCAAACATAAGCAAATAGCATTGTCTAAAAGAATAAATGATTTTGCACACTATTGAAAACAGTTGAAATAAGTTTTGAGTATCATTTTCCCCCAACGGAAAAGAGTTTAAAAATGGGGCTACGAGAACTCACCTTCAAGCGAAGTGATGAGTAGCTGAGGATATGATCAAGCAATTGTATGCAACGGCCTCCAGACACGACCTAGTCCAGTTAAAGTCCGATTTTAAATATAGGTTTCCTAAATGTATATTTAAGATTGATGCATAATAGTTAAAATGTGCGTTGTACGATTACTCTTAACGTTATTGGTTGTGTGATGGTTGGCGACTTAGACTCGATGAAAATGTGTCAAAGTACGTATGCTAGAATATACATTTATAGTATTGTATAGAAAGTAAGCGAGTAAAATGTCGAGACTTAGATAATAGTCATAAATAAATATGTTCCGGTAATCCATCCGGAAGTCTTAAATTGCCTAGTTTATTTGTATTGATTATGAAAAGTAACACGTTTTAGTTACGTTAAATCATTAATAGAAGTTTTATAATTTACAAAATTATAAAATGTATTTTCGTCTTTTAGTCGGTTTATTTAAAATAATAATATTTTATTTATTTTGTCCTTTTGTCGGATTTCTAAGAAATTAATATTTTTGAAAAGTATTCTATGTATGATATTTTTATGAAATTTCGGCATAACCCGTTCGTTTATAAGACGTTTCCAAGGTTTTTAAACCTCGCTTTTCAACCAATTTCCCTCAAATAAATCATTTCCAACAAAATGACCAAAATCCGCATTTCGCATTTATTATCAAAACGCATTTCCCTCAAATGACCATTCAACTATCAAAATATATATAAGTATAAATAGTTATCAAAAGTCCATTTTTAGCCTTCAAAATAATTAGTTTAAGCTTATTGGGCCTTGAGGCCCATTGGTGATCAAAGTATCGTTTATTAGTTTTACAAAACCCATTTTAGGCCCGTTAACAAGCCCGTTTAAGAAAATAAGTCCAACGAATAACCCACGAACGAAGCCAAGGCTCACGGACCAAGACTAAGCCATGTTTTGGGCTTAGCTTATTGGGTGTGCCCTTTTAAGATCATAATAAGCTATCTGTAGCTTATTATTAAGCCGTTAAGCTACGCAAGTCCTTAAATATCAAAATAAGCTACAACCAAAAGCCATAAAAATAAGCCGGACCATAATAAGGTCCACAATAGGCCGCGTCTTATTAGGCCTTATTGGGTTGTAGGTTTGACTAGCCCAAAATCAATCATAGAGCTTATTAAATAAGCTAAATAAGCTACTAATTATTCTAGTTTGCAAAATAAGCTATCATAGTAAGCTACAAAAATATGACAAGCATAGGTAATAACCAAAATCACTTTTCCTTTGTTCTCGTTTCAAGCCGAAACTAAACAAGCCCTAAATAAGCTATACGAGGCTTTTAAATAAGCTAGATAAATATCAAGCTATATAGTATATAAATGTTATTCAACCATCACGTCTAAAATAATAAAATGGCCTTTCGTTGTGTCCCTTGTCCCTAGTTCGAACCCAAGGAACACCCCTTTATATTTATTTGCAAATTTTAAGCTTTCGATTTTTAACAAATGCACCGTACAACTATTTTCTATGCATCATAACATTAATAGAAGTACAAAAATATTTGAGAAATAGATGACTTACAAAAAGGGTTATGAAAATGAGATTTAACACTAAACTGACAACCCAAACGTTGTTTTAATGAACCCACGCCTATTAGAATCAACCCGGAAACACTCAAACTCTCATGATTATTTTATCAAAGTTGGAAAAATTATGTGTTTGTGTGTGTGTAGATCGGACGCAACCAAGAGAGAAAAGAAGAGAATGAAAACTATAAAGTGTGTGAAAAATGATTAGAAATGTGTGTTTTGAAAAGATATAAGACAAATGACTAGTACTAGGTTGGGACACAAGTGCTAAAATAGTGCCTTGTTGTCCCTTGTGGGTCTCGAAACAGGCTAGGAATCCAAAGGGGATCCTAGTTGCGTTTTAGCTCTTGTCGGGTTACCAAATGATTAAATCTCGTGATTTAAAATGTGACCCGAAGTTTCCTTGTATTTTTAATGAATATAAAAATGTTTTTCCATGAACTTTGACTATTTACACTATAGGTTTTAGGGTTAATTTGACTTAGATTTGATAGGGACTATAATGGACGTGTTGGGACGCGTTGCTTGAGATTTTAAGCCGTTTGCAGGAAAATCTCCCGATAAAAATAAAAAAAAAAAAAAAAAATAATTAAAAAAATAAAAAAAAATAAAAAAAAAAAAAAAAAAAAAAAAAAAAAATTTAAAAAAAAAAAAAAAAATTAAAAAAAAAAAAAAAAAAAAAAAAAAAAAAAAAAAAAAAAAAAGAAAAAAAAAAAATAAAAAAAAAAAAAAAAAAAAAAAAAAAAAAAAAAAAAACAAAAAAAAAAAAAAAAAAAAGAAAAAAAATAAAAGAAAAGAAAACTCGCACATCATTCTAAAATACCCCAATCCTTACAATTACTTAGCTTTCGATTTTTAACAAACGCACCGTACAACTATTTTTTATGCATCATAACATTAATAAAAGTACAAAAATATTTGAGAAATAGATGACTTACAAAGAGGATTTTGAAAATGAGATTTAACACTAAACCGATAACCCAAATGTTGTTTTAATGAGCCCACGCCTATTGGAATCAACCCGGAAACACTCAAACTCTCATGTTTTTTGATCAAAGTTGGAAAAATTATGTGTTTGTGTTTGTGTAGGTCGGACGCAACCAAGAGAGAAAAGAAGAGAATGAAAACTATGAAGTGTGTGAAAAATGATTAGAAATGTGTGTTTGAAAAGATATAAGACAAATGACTAGTACTAGGTTGGGACACAAGTGCTAAAATAGTGCCTTGTTGTCCCTTGTGGGTCTCGAAACAGGCTAGGAATCCAAAGGGGATCCTAGTTGCGTTTTAGCTCTTGTCGGGTTACCAAATGATTAAATCTCGTGATTTAAAATGTGACCCGAAGTTTCCTAGTATTTTTAATGAATGTAAAAATGTTTTTCCATGAACTTTGACTATTTACACTATAGGTTTTAGGGTTAATTTGACTTAGATTTGATAGGGACTATAATGGACGTGTTGGGACGCGTTGCTTGAGATTTTAAGCCGTTTGCAGGAAAACTTCCTGGAGATTGATCAAATATAAATATAATTATCTATAATGAGATAATTAAAGAGAATATTAACATAATTGATTAAATAGATAATAGACTGAGTACTAAAAATCTTGAAAATTGATTGACCGGAATAGAAAATGATAAAAGTCAAAGGACTACAATGAACATTATGAACTAGAAAATCCGCAAGGTTTACATTCTACCCCTCTTAAAAGAAATTTCGTCCTAAAATTTAACTATCACTAGCACTAAAGAGATGAGGGTATTTGATTTTCATTTGATCCTCACGTTCCCAAGTAAATTCAGGCCCTCGTTTCGAATTCCATCGAACCTTAACGATAGGAATCCTACTCCGCTTCAGTTTCTTGAACTCCCTTTCTAGGATTTCCACTGGCTCTTCCACTAAGTTCAACTTAGCATCAACCTGAATTTCCTCTAAAGGCACATGTAGGGTTTGGTCGGTTAAACATTTCTTAAGGTTCGACACATGAAACGTGTCATGAACACCGTTTAGCTCCTCAGGTAATCTAAGTCTATAGGCTACGGGACTGATCCTCTCAGTGATCTCAAATGGTCCAATAAACCTAGGTGCTAACTTGCCTTTCTTCTCAAAGCGTACTACACCTTTCCAAGGCGACACTTTGAGTAGAACATGGTCACCGACACTGAACTCTAAGGGTTTCCTTCTCTTATCTGCATAGCTTTTCTAACGATCACGTGCAGCCTTAAGCCTATCCTTGATCTATGAGATCTTCTCAGTGGTCTCTTGCACTATCTCAGGCCCTATCGACTGTCCTTCTCTAACTTCTGCCCATAGGATTGGTGAACGGCACTTTCTCCCATAAAGTGCTTCAAACGGTGCACATTTCACACTAGAATGGTAACTGCTATTGTAGGAAAACTCGACCAATGGAAGATGAACGTCCCAACTTCCCCCGAAGTCCATGACACATGCTTTAAGCATGTCTTCCAAGGTTTGAATTGTACGCTCGCTTTTACCATCGGTCTGTAGATGGTAAGCCGTACTCTTGTCTAACCTAGTTCCTAATTCCTCCTACATTGACTGCCAAAACCTTGATGTAAAGCGACTGTCACGATCAGATATGATCGAGATTGGCACACCATGCCTCGCTATGATTTCATTGAGGTAGAGTCTAGCTAGCATATCCATCTTATAGTCTTCACGTATAGGTAGAAAATGAGTTGACTTAGTCAATCGGTCAACAATGACCCAGATTGCATCATGCCCACTACTGGTATTTGGTAATTTCGTGACAAAATCCATGGCTATTCTCTCCCACTTCTACTCGGGAATCTCAGGTTGCAGCAATAAGCCGCACGGCCTCTGATGTTCAACTTTAATCTTTGAACAAGTCAAGCACTTACTAACGTACAAGGCTATATATTTCTTCATTCTCGGCCACTAGTACCTATCCCTAAGGTCATAGTACATCTTATCAGCTCCTGGGTGAATTGAATACTTCGACTTATGGGCTTCGTCCATTATCAAGTTTCTCACATCACCCATCAAAGGGACCCATATTCGATCTAGATAGTACCAAGCTCCATCACTCCTACATTCCATCTGTTTGTCTAGCCCTCGTAGCATTTCTGCTGGTGCATCGACAACCTCAGATGCTTCATTCTGAGCCGTTAGTATCCTATCCTTGATCCTCAACTGAATGGTCATGTTCATTGCTCGAACTCTCCTAGCCTTAATCCTCTCCTTTCTACTTAGTGCATCTGCTACTACGTTTGCCTTACCCGTATGATAGCGAATCTCGCAGTCATTATCACTGAATAGCTCTATCCAACGACGTTAACGCATATTCAGTTCCTTCTGATTAAAGATGTGTTGAAGGATCTTGTGGTCGGTGTATATGACACTCTTTGTCCCATATAGGTAATGTCTCCATATCTTAAGAGCAAATACAACTGCACCCAATTCCAAATCATGGGTAGTGTAATTCTTCTCATGTATCTTTAATTGTCTAGAGGCATATGCGATCACTCTTCCCTTCTGCATAAGTATACAACCTAGTCCTAGACCTGACGCATCGCAGTATACTACGAAGTCTTTTGGTCTATCGAAGAGAGCTAGAACAGACGCATTACATAACTTATCCTTCAAGATCTGAATTGCTTCTTCTTGTTCCTCACCCCAGACATAGGTCTTATTCTTCTGAGTCAAGATGGTAAGTGGTTTAGCGATCTTGGAGAAATTCTTAATGAATCGACAGTAATATCCTGTTAATCCTAAGAATGAACGAACTTCGGATGGGGTTCAAGGGGCTTCTCAATTCTTAACAGCTTCAATCTTACTGGGGTCTACAAGTATACCATCACTGATAATCACATGTGTAGAATCTAAGTAATCTTTAAACACACAAAGAACTATGAAGAAATCTAGAGAGAGAAAGAGAGAGTGGAAGGTTGCTTCTAGTGAGAGAAAGTGAAAGAGAAAAACATGTATTACTATGTGTGAAATGAAACAACCAACACCCTTTCCATAGCATGGAAAGGGTTTAAATACTTTGTATGGCCGGTCATGGCCTTGGCATACATGGGCTTTCCATGGGCCTTGGGCTAACTAGCCTACTTAGTTTCAAAATATTACTATATGAGCTATCTAGCGATATTAATAGAAGTGACCGATACTTTCGTATTCCTAATAATCTTCCCCTAAGGGAGGTCACTCCATTTTACAAAAACTTAAACCTAGCATACTATGCTTTGTTTTCAGTCTTGTGCTCGCAGACTTGTTTTCTTGACATCATCTTGTGAACATGGCATAGTGATCTTTGACTTTAGGCTTGAGATTGTTCTGATAGGCTGGACTTCTATGTGAACTTAAACTTCTTTGAGATCATTAACCAAGCATAATCCCTTATCATCATCTTGTGATCATGTCTCAGAGTAGCGGAATTTTTAAAACATGTACTTGAGCTTTCATGATGTCTTTATATATGTCGGTCGAGTATAATCATGTGGTATTGGCTTTGACTTGTCATCGGGAAACTGCTACCACCATCAAGAAATCTACATAAATGGGTTAGTGATAAACAACATATATGGACGAAAGTGGCTTTGTCATTTCATCGAATACGGTTGTAACAACCACGGTTCTCCGTTACTCAGTATAAATACTGCCTGTGAACAGGTAGAATTCCAAAGAATCTCCTTGACAGGGTTTCGCAGCTGCACTAGCCGTTCTTATTACCGGAGCATCTCAAAGTAGACAACACGGTAAGAGTGAACCGGTAAGTTACTATCTTCCTGATTAAGCCATCAATTCGTGTTCAGCTTTCCTATGTTCAGATACCCTTGTGAGGCTTCCCATGGACATAAGATTGAAAATCGATTTAGAAAATCAGTCAGTGTATCAAGATGAAAATGGTTTTTATGACACACCAACAGTTTTATCTTTTTCAAAATTCATTCGTCAATTCATAAGCTAGACCGAATCGATATCCAGTATACAAGTTTGATCC
>BQNB010189679.1:0-11849 GCA_026074375.1 Tanacetum coccineum | reverse complement strand
CTTGTACTAATATGATATCATGTTTGTCCTTCTTAATAAAAAGAGTTTTGTCAATAGTTCCTCTTATGTGTCCATTCTTCAACAAGAAAGTGGATAAAGTAGCATACCAAGCTCTAGGAGTTTGGTGTAAACCATAGAGTGCTTTCACTACCTTGTAGACTTTCTGAGGATACTTAGGATCTATAAAACCTGGTGGTTGAGTGGTTGTCGCTTTACTTAAACTATATATATAATATATATAATAAAATATATATAATCTAAAAAAACAACAATAATCAATAAAACCAGGAAGTAGTATAGAATGTTCCCGGGTCGTTTATCCCCAACGAGGCTGTGCTGGAGAATCGATACAGTCGGAAGATTGAAGTTTGAATGAGAGAAATGATTTGAGAGTGTGGAAAAAACCTAAAAATTATGAAATTAAGCTGAAAAACGAGAGCAAGAATCCCGAACTAAGGGTCAAAAACCTAAAATCTTCAAAATTAACCCTACTAAGAAATTTTTACTTCTAAACTACTCTAGGGGACTAATAACGAAGAATGAAAAAGACTAGACTGAAAACGGAGGTCGTTTGACCCAAAAACGAGTCAAGACAAAAACCGTACCCGAGCCCCGTTCTTTAAAAATCAAAAGATTGAAAATTTAACCCTACGAAAGTTTTTATATTTTTCCTACATAATATATGACTAAAGAAAATTTTCTAAAAAAGAAAAATATTTTTTTTATAATTTTTGAATTTTCTATGAATTTTTAAAACTTTTAACGAAATTAAATTAAAAAAAATACTAAACTATTTTTAAAAATTCTGAAAAATTTACCTAAAATACTAGACCTAAAATCCTACCTAAGAAAAATAAGAAGCCCAAAGTTCGGCTTATAAATAAGCCGAAAATAAGCTGGAAACAGCTTATAGCTTTAAAGGTGAAAAAGGGGTTAAATACTAAACCCCTTGGGACTCTAACGTAGAAGTCCCAAGGGCACAGCGGTAAGACTTGTTATAAAAGAGAGGTGTATTGAGGGTAGAGGCCCGGGTTCGAGTCTTGCTCACCCGGGTCACCCCTTATCTCCTCTTTTTTTATTTTTTTATGAAACTTTTTACACAAACTTGTTAAGCTCCTTGAGCTTAACAATTTTTATAACTACAACTTTTTGAGATTGCTTATAAATAAGCTGTAAAACGGGCTTAAAAATGGCAGTAAGCTTAAATAAGCTTAAAGGCAAAAGGGCTTTTCTCAATGGCTTTTTGTGAACAAATAAGCAAGGAAAAAATTTGAACAAAGAAGCTTAAAAAAGTTGTCTAACCTAATCCTAAATAAGCACTAGGGACTAAAATGTAGCAACTAAATAAGCCGGAAAAAGGGCCATAAATATACAGGAAAGAGTAAATAAGCTTAAGGCTTAAATGGCTAATCTTTTTTACTGTTAACACAAAATAAGCCATGGAAAAAGACAAATAAGCACACACAACTTAACACACCATCATGAAGGACTATTAGGAACAAAAACTAAGCAATGGGAGAAGAAGCCAAGCTCAATAAGCCAGAACTTGCTTAAGCACTCAGCAGTACTAACTTTGGAGTTAGTACTGCTAGGGTGAAAATTAGCTTTTTCTTTTGGCTTTTGGGAACAAATAAGCAGTGAGAGATTAGCTAATCTACCCTAAATAAGCACTATGAACATAAATAAGATAGATAAAACAAACAGAAAAGCTAAAATTCAAATAAGCTATAAGTTATGCTTGCTAAAGGGCAGAGAGCCTAGGGACATATTTGGGCTTAAAATAAGCAACTAAAATGGCTTCCTAAGGTCTGAAACAAAGGGGGCTTATCAAAGAGCTTATTGGCTTTTTAGAAAAGCCAAAAGCTCAAGATAAGGTTCACAAATAAGCTAGATTAGTGTGCTTAAAAACAACCCCTTAGCACCAGGGCAAATATAGCTAAAATAAGGGGTCTTAACTTGACAGCTTAAAATAAGCTGTCAAATAAGCTTAAAATGAAAAATAAAGGGAAAACAGATTGAAAAGGGCTCAAGGTGAGCTTATGCTAACATTTTAAGCTCATAAAAACACTTTTAAGCTGCTGATTTTTGTTCTTAAAAAGAGCTCTTTTTTTTTAAAGATACCAAATTGATGGCAGTTTTGACTTAGGAAGTCAAATGACTCAAAGCACTTTTAACAACAAAATTATACACCACAAAGGACACACTTTTGGAACTAAAACTCAAGGATACAAGAGCTTAACCAAATAAGCTCTTGTATCACTCAAAAATACAACATACCTAAAGAGCAACTAAATAAAAAATGAAAAACAGTTTTGAACTTAAAAACTTTGGAAAAACAGACCAAAAAGGGCTTAATGTTTTAAGCCAAAGTTGGCCTTATGACCCCAACCCATGTCATTCCCTTTTTTTGACCTACTTTAGACTTAACCCAAACACCCCTTTATATTTTAAAGACTGATTTTAAAACATATAAGAACTGATTTAAGCTCAAAATTTTTAAAGACTACTACTAATTATGCAGTATTAAGCAATAAAAATGAAAAGCAAAACAAATAAGCACTTGAAAATCTAATAAAGCTATTCTAGGCAGTTTTGAGCAATTTGCATGTAAATGAAATAAGAGCAACTAGAAAGCATATTTAAGCATCACTAAACACAAATAAGCACAATAAGCCATTAATAAGCTAAAAATAAGCAGTGCTACAGTAATTTTTAAGCAAAAATTTAAAGAGAAAGCATACCTTTATCCTTGCTCAAAACAGGATTTTGAATACCTAAATAAGCTCTAAAACCTACCCAAAGCTTATAAAAGCTTAACTAAGAAACCAATTAGCCATCCATTATTGTTCATTCATCCACAGCTTATCAAACAGTAACTTTTCCTTCTCTTTTGAATTTTCCTTAAAATTTTTGTATCACAGTTGAAAACAGATTATATAGAGCTTATATTAAGAGCTTATAAGGTTGTTAAAGGAACTCAAGTAACTTAGACACAATGTAAGATTAAAGCTGAATTTTCATTAAGACAAGAAAGTACAAGTACATAAAAGAAACTAAATTGAACTAAAACTTAACACACTAAAAAAACTAACTCTCACTAAAAACTCCTCTTTGCCTCAAGGGGCTTACAACAGCTTAAATAGTAAAAACGAGCTAGGGTTTGCACTCTTGGTGTGCTTCTTTGCTTCACTTGTTGTGCTAGTTTGTAGACACAAAAACAGCTGTGTGCTTGTTGTGAGAGTATAAACACAAAGTTAATCCTGGCCCTTGGTTATGCTTGGTGCCCACTCATTTTTATGTCAACCATTGATCCGATTTGTGGGAATTAGCATTGCCACCGTGGACAAGGCCATGTGGGGGGTGGGGCTTATGAGGGTGATAGGTTTGGAGGGATGTGGGGAGGTCAACGAAGTTGACAAAGACAGGATGTGGGGTTTAGGATTTGGCGGGAAATGTGTGTAGAAGATATACAGTGTTTTAAATCCAGGGGTGAAGGTTTGGGGGTTTGACACAATTAGTCCTCCAAGGTGTATGTGTTTGTTGCATCACACGTCCTTGTGTTAATGATATTTTGGGGACTTGGCAGAAACACCCCTTGAGGGTTATAAATGTTATTGCACCCATGGTCCTCGTGAGTTATAGTTTTAGATGGTTGGCAGACTTGGCCCTTGTGGTTAATACTTTGGGCAATTGGCAGTTTTGGCCCTTGTGAGTATTTTTCCTCTTTTCCTTTATAAAATAAGTTAGGGACTTGGCAGAATTGGTCCCTAAACTTATTTTTCTTCACTTTTTGACTTTGGATTTGTCGGGGTTGACTTTGGTTGACTTTTTGACACTTGGGCTTTGTCTTGACTTTGTCTTTTCCACGCTTTTCCATTCTGTGTCCGGTTTTGTCGTTTTGGCTTCATTTTTCATCCTTTTCTTAGATATCCGTTCCTACACAACACAATTAGCAAAACAAGCATATTTTTGGCTTTTTAAGTCTGTTTTTGGTTATTTTAACTTGTTTTTAAAGGTAAAAGGTGTGTGTAATTAAACACATACCATCACGACACTTTTATGAATGCATTTAGTTTTTTTCTCTATCTTGTATCTTATGTTGTGATAATTAATTCTCTGTCACGCCTCATGTTTCCGCCTAAGTCGGGGTGTGATAGATTGGTATTCAGAGCCAAGGTTATAGAGAACTAGGTGGTTTGTCCTAGACTATAACCTAAGAACCTTCATATAGTTGCATTATAGGATCTATGTGCGCGGTGTTCTGCTTATACTTGCTTCCATGGTTTTATCATTTATCATATTAGAAAAGTCAATCATTGAAATGTGTGAGCTCAATACTGAGTATAACTGGAAAAGGATGTGGATATAAATACGGTGGCCAATGTAGTTATAAATGTATCACGACTCACGCATATTTAGTAATATCGTTTACACAAGTCAGTGTCGATACCTCAGGACCGTATTATGTGTATTATAGTATATTCAGTTAGCCTATGTGTTAACCTTCCCTCCTACCAAATGTTACCCATGTCCTCCCTTGTGTAGATAATGCCGCCAAGAATGACGACACGAAGTGCTGGCAGAGCAACTGCGCACCACGAGGTGGAAGAACGGGTGGACGGGCTGGTAAAGAAGGTGGAAGGATTAGAGAGCCAAGAGAAAGAGGTGATGGACAAAATGGGGAACCTAATGACCAAGGAGTTGAGGCTAATGAGGGTGTTGATGCAGTCCCTGACTTCTCCATAATTATTTCCCAACAATTTTAGAACTTACTTCCTACTATCTTAGCCCAAGTATGCAACCAAGGTAACAATCAGGGGAACAATAGGAATCAAAACGACAATGCCGTCAATGACAACATCTAAGGTGATGTTAGGAATGTCATTATGAACAATGGCCGAAGGGGTTGTTCATACAAGGATTATTTGTCTTATAACCCAAAAGAGTATGACGAAAAGGGAGGTGATATAGTCTATACTCATTGGATTGAGAAGATGGAGTCAGTTTAGGATATGAGTGGATGTGGAGATGACCAAAAGGTAAAGTACACTGCTGGTTCATTTGTCGGTAAGGCTCTTACGTGGTGGAACTCTCAGATCCACACACGAAGCCAAGATACCGTTGTTGGCATGGCATGGGAAGACTTTAAGACTTTAATGAGGGAGGAATTTTGCTCGATCAATGAGATGCAAAAACTGTAAACTGAGTTTTGGAATCACGCCATGGTCGGGGTTGGCCATGCTGCGTATACTGATAGGTTCCATGAGTTGGCTAGGTTAGTTCCTCACCTAGTTAACTCTAAAAACAAAAGGATTGAGAGGTACATCTATGGCCTTGCTCTACAGATCCGAGGGATGGTGGCAGCAACAGAGCCAATGACAATTCAGAAGGCTATACAGAAAGTTGGTACACTAACAGATAAAGCTATTAGGAATGGATCACTAAAGAAGAACCTTAAGAAGAGAGGGAATAGTGAAGAGCCTAGTAGAGATAGGAATGTAAAGGATGATAACAAGAGGACTAGGACTGGGAATGCTTTTGCTACAACCGCTAACTCGGTAAGGAGAGAGTACACTGGTGCAGCTCCTAATTGTGCAAACTGTAACCTACACCACTCACCTAAGTCGTCGTGTCGTGCTTGTTTTAACTGTAACTGCCTTGGGCATCTTGCTAAGGATTATAGAGTGGTACCTAGGATGGTGAACCCAGTGAATACTAGAAACCCAACTGCTGCTCATGGAGCATGTTTCGAATGTGGTGGTATTGATCATTTCAAGGCCGCATGTCCTAGGTTAAACCAAGCACAAAGACCAGGGGAAACCGTCCAAACCAAGTTTTGGCTAATAATGGGGGACAAGGTTGTGGGAACAATGGCAACCAGGCACGTGGAAGGGCATTTATGCTGGGAGCAAAGGAGGCTTGCCAGGACCCAAACATCATGACAGATATGTTCACTTTAAACAATCACTATGCCACGACTCTATTCGATTCTGGTGCCGGTTATAGCTTTGTTTCCACTACTTTCATACCTTTGTTAGAAATAGAGCCCAGTAACTTAGGTTTCAGTTATGAGATTGAAATAGCTAGTGGTCAACTAGTAGAGATAAACAAAGTCATTCGAGGTTGCAAACTAGAGATAGAAGGTCATGTCTTTGACATCTATTTGATACCATTCGGACATGGGAGTTTTGACATGATCATAGGCATGTATTGGTTAACCAAACACAAGGCTGAGATCATTTGTCATGAGAAAGTAGTTAGGATACCACTACATAAGGGCAAAGTGGTTAGAGTCATAGGAGAAAGACTGGAAGAGAAGGTGAGGCATATCATGAGTGCAAAATCTAAATAGCAGAAAAAAGAAGAGATTGTTGTGGTTAGAAAATTTCTCGAAGTATTTTTGGATGACCTATCAGGATTACCACCTACTTGAGAAATTGAATTTCGTATCGAGTTAATCCTTGGAGAAATACCGGTCGCAAAATCTCCTTATCGATTGGCACCCTATGAAATGGAGGAGTTTTCGGGTCAACTCAGAGAACTCCAGGACAAGGGTTTCATTCGACCAAGATCATCGCCTTGGGGAGCACCGGTATTATTTGCCAAGAAGAAAGATGGTTCTTTTAGGATGTGCATTGATTATAGGGAGTTAAACAAGCTTACCATCAAGAACCGATATCCATTTCCAAAAATAGATGACCTATTCAATCAACTACAAGGATCACATTACTTTTCTAAGATAGACCTTCGATCCGAATACCACCAGCTAAGAGTGCACGAGGATGATATTCCAAAGACTGCATTTAGAACTCGTTATGGACATTTTGAGTTCACAGTAATGCCCTTTGGTCTGACTAACGCATTAGCGGTATTCATGGACTTTATGAACCGAGTGTGTAGACCATACCTAGACAAGTTTGTGATTGTATTCATAGATGATATTTTGATCTACTCTAAGACAAAGGAAGATCATGAGATGCACTTAGGGTTAATCTTAGAACTGCTTAAGAAGGAGAAACTGTATACAAAATTCTCTAAGTGTGAATTCTGGTTGTAAGAAGTACAGTTTCTTGGACATGTGATTATTGGTGATAGTATTTACATAGACCCTAGCAAGATTGAGGCAGTTAAGAATTGGGAAGCCCCAAGAACTCCGTCTAAAGTTTGTTCATTTCCAGGCTTAGCAGGGTATTACCGTCGATTCATTGAGAATTTCTCTAAGATTGCTAAGTCACTTACCATCTTGACTCAGAAGTGTAAGACATTTGATTGGGGTGAGGAGCAGGAGTTGGCATTTCAAATTTTGAAGGATAAGTTGTGTAACGTGCCTGTTCTAGCTCTCCTTGATGGACCGGAAGATGGTATACTGTGATGCATCAGGCCTAGGATTAGGTTGTGTATTGATACAAAGAGGTAAGGTGATAGCATATGCATCTAGGCAGTTGAAAATCCATGAGAAAAAGTACACCACCCATGATTTGGAACTGGGTGTGGTTGTATTTGCTCTCAAGATCTGGAGACACTACTTGTACGGGACGAAGAGCGTCATATATACCGATCACAAGAGTCTTCAACATATCTTTAATCAAAAGGAACTAAACATGCATCAACGTCATTGGATAGAGTTGTTTAGTGACTATGACTGCGAAATTCGCTACCATCCTGGTAAGGCGAATGTGGTAGCTGATGCATTAAGTAGGAAGAAGATGGTGAAACCTAAGAGAATTCAAGCTATGAACATGACCCTTCAGTCGAGTATCAAGGGTAAGATACTAGTGGCTCAAAAGAATGTATCTGATGAGCCGGCAGAAATGCAACGAGGGTTAGATGAACTAATAGAATGTAGAAGTGATAGAGCAGTGTATTATCTATATTGAATATAGGTTCCTTTGAAGGATGGTGTAAGGACCCTGATAATGGACTAGGCCCATAAGTCGAAGTACTTCGTACATCCAAGAGCAGACAAGATGTACTATAATCTTAGAGATATGTATTGGTGGCCGGGAATGAAGAAGGATATAGCCGTTTATGTTAGCAGATGTTTGACTTGTTTAAAGGTAAAGGCTGTACATTAGAGGCCACCTGGATTACTGCCGCAACCTTAGATCCCCGAGTGGACTTTGTTATGAAGCTACCAAGGACTAGTAGTGGGCATGACGTAATTTAGGTCATTGTGGATCGGTTGACTAAGTTTGCTCATTTTTTACCAATGCGTGAGGACTATAAGATGGATATGTTAGCTAGGCTCTATCTCAATGATATCATTGCTAGGCACGATGTGCCAATCTCGGTCATATCCAATCGTGATAGTCGTTTCACATCAAGGTTTTGGTAATCAATGCAAGAGGCACTAGGAACCCGGTTAGACATGAATACGGCTTACCACCCTCAGACTGATGATCAGAGTGAGCGTACCATCCAGACCTTGGAATACATGCTCAAAGCACGCGTCCTTGACTTTAGGGGAAGTTGAGGCGTTCATCTTCCATTGGTAGAGTTCTCATATAACAATAGTTATCATTCTAGTATGAGGTGTGCACCGTTCGAAGCCTTTTACGATAGGAAGTGCCGCTCACTGATATAATGGGCAGAAGTTAGAGAAGGGCAACTGATAGGGCATGAGCTAGTGCAAGAAACTAATGAGAAGATCTTGCAGATCAAGGATATGCTTAGAGCTGCACATGATCGTCAGAAAGGCTATGCAGACAAAAGGAGAAAACCCTTAGAGTTCAGTTTGGGTGAGTATGTCTTGCTCAAAGTGTCGTCTTGGAAAGGTGTGGTACGCTTTAAGAAGAAATGGAAATTAGCATCTAGGTTCGTTGGACCCTTTGAGATCACTAAGAGGATCGGTCCAGTAGCCTATAGACTTAGACTACCTGAAGAGCTGAATGATGTTCATGACACGTTCCACGTGTCAAACCTTAAAAAGTGTTTGGTTGACCCAACACTACAGATACCTTTGGATGAGATCCAAGTTGATGCTAAGTTAAACTTTGTGGAAGAACCTGTGGAAATCTTAGAACGAGAGTTTAAGAAATTTAAGCGGAGTAGAATTGCCATCGTCAAGGTTCAGTAAAATTCGAAACGAGGAACTGAGTTCACGTGGGAGTGTGAAGATCAAATGAAACTCAAGTACCCACATCTTTTTAGCTCTAGCACTAGTTGATATTCAGGACGAAATTCTTTTTAGGGGGGGTAGAAGGCAACCCTTGCTTTTTTTTAGAATCTATATGTTTCAATTTAGTCTTTTGACTATTTGAATTTTTTTGTTTTTATCTAGGAAGTTACCATGTTGACCGTGGTGAATCTATGTTTATCTTGGTTATCTATCATTTTATTGCTTATGTTAATCTTTTTTAGAGGATTTTATCTATGTTGATCATGTTTCGGGAGGTTTGCCCCGTGAATAGCTTGAAATGTCTAATCAACGAGTCCCGACATGTCCGTTAATGTTCAAACCGAATCTAAGAAAGTTTAACTATAAACGGTGTTGTGTGAATATTCTAAATTCATGTAAAAGTATTTTTGAGTTCATTAAAAATACTAGGAAAAACAAACCCTTATTTTTTTTCCCTTTTTTTTTTTTCGGGTAACGATTTTAAAATCGTGCTCAAGAGTTTAAATGAAAACCCGAAATAAAACGAAGCAACCCGAGACCCCTTGGATACCCATAACCGGTCGAACCTTGTGGGGGACAAGGAGGAAAGATTTTAGGCTTGTATGTCCATCCTTGGTACCACTTATTCTTGTCTTGATTCATTTTACACACTCTATCATTTTGAAAACACACACACTTCTTTTCCTCCCCTCCCTTTTGCTCATCCGAATTCCAACACACACACAAACAAATCATTTTTTGATTTTTGATCAAGAACATGGTGGTTAAAATATCTTCCGGAGGTGATCTAGTAGACGGTACATTTAAACAATGTATTGAGTTGTCATTTTTCAAGTTTTTTTCTAGCGCCAAAACCCTCTTTGTAAGTTGTCTTTTCTTCTAATATTCTTGTACTTTTAGAGTTCTTATGATGCATAGATGAAAGTTGTACGGTGCGTTTTCTAAAAATCGTAAGCTTTAAATTTTCAGATGAATAAAAAGGGTGTTCGTGTGGTTCGAACACCAGACCCAGAGAAACAAGGGTTTATCATTTTTATGTCGTAGATGTGATGGTTGAATAACATTTATACGTTATTTAGCTTATTTATTTTCTAGCTTAAAAGATAAGCTTGTTCGGCTTATTTTTGCTTATTAAGTTTTGGTTGGAATAAGGGCAATAAGGAAATGGTTTTGGTTATTTACCTATGGTATCTTAATTTTTTGAGAGCTTATTTGATATCCTAATTTGATATCTAAAGGAACTACGTAGCTTATTATCTTATTAAAAAGCTAAGTATACTTATGTGGAGCTTATAAGGCTCACGGCCCAATAAGGCCCAATAAGCTGCGGCTTATTGTGGATCTTATTGTGGTTCGGCTTATTTTCGTGGCTTTTGGTTAAAGCTTATTATGATATTTAAGGCCTAACGTAGCTTAATGACTTGAAAATAAGCTACAGATAGCTTATTTTGGGAGTTAATGGGCCACGACCCAATAGGCTAAGCCAAACAGTGGCTTAGTTTTGGTCCGTGAGTCTTGGCTTATGTTGTGGCTTACTTCTTGAACTTATATCTATTAATAGATTTAATATTGGACCGAAGTCGGATCTTGAAACTTAATAATAACATTTTGGACAGTCGTTTTATATGTTTAAAACGGACTTTTGGAAAGTAAAACATACTTAATTATATATTAGATTCTCATATGAGGAAATGCGTTTTGATAAACTTTGCGAAATATGGATTTTTGCATTTTGTCGAAAATTGGTGAATTTAAGGAAAGGTGTTTGAAATTGAGGTTTAAAACCTTAGGGAAACGTTGTATAAACGAACGGGTCATGTCGAAATTTCGTAAAAATTCTATACTTAGATTTTTACGCAAAAACTTACGTTTACGACAAAATAATAATAAAATATTATTATTTTAATAAGTCGACTAAAAGCCAAAAATATATATTTATAAATATAAAATATGAAACTTTTTCAAGTTGTTTTATATAAATAAACGTTTCACTTCTTATAATCTATATCAAAAATCAAGGAAACTAAGGTTACCAAATGTATTTACCG
The DNA here is from genome assembly GCA_026074375.1 of Tanacetum coccineum. NCBI lineage: Eukaryota > Viridiplantae > Streptophyta > Magnoliopsida > Asterales > Asteraceae > Tanacetum > Tanacetum coccineum. The sequence goes on along the minus strand of BQNB010189679.1, from coordinate 683 downwards.
AAACATATTTCTAAATATCTATTACCTAGGTCTTCTTATACTACTTATCTATTTTACTTAAATAGTATAAGTATATTATACTAAGATATAAACTAGAGCATGCTATCTTCGAAACTAAACCGACAACCATTACACCACTAATAACGTTAAGGGTGACCGTACAACGCACATTTGATCTTTGTTCATTAACCTTAAACACACTTTGGAAACGTATGTCTAAAATGAACATTAACTGGATTAGGTCATGTCCGGACGTCGTTGCGATTGCTTGTTTGATCTTGATCTCTGCTACTTATCACCTTTGCTTAAGGTGAGTTCTCGTAGCCCCATCTTTTTAACATCTTTTCTGTTAAGGGAAAATGATACTCAAATCTATTTTGAACTTGTTTTATTTACTATGCGAAACTGTTATCTTTTTTGGACAATGTTATGTGCCTTTGACTGCTATGTGAATGACGTGAGATTTGGTTGAGCTTGTTTTGTGGATCATTTCTCTTTGTGCTTGGTATCTTGTGAACTTGTGAGCTTGTGAACTTGCGGATCATCTATAACACCACGTGTTTTAGGACAATGTACGACGTTGATAAAGTCTCTATTTTTTTTTTTGTACGCATTTGTTTTTAATGGAAATCGTTAAGTTAAATCGCGTAAGCAAGAAATAATCAGTTAACGTAAACGGGCAT
>BQNB010189673.1:0-11850 GCA_026074375.1 Tanacetum coccineum | reverse complement strand
GACTTTTAATGTATAAGAGAAATTGTGACTTTTGGGATGTTATTTAGTTCTTAATTCCTAAATGTTTTTTTTACAAAAAAATAATTCTTAAACGTTTTTATTTTATAAATAATTAATTCCATAACGTTATGAGAATGATCGCACAAATATGAGAAATAAGAAAAACTGGTAAACTAATTGTTTTTTAAAAATTTATTTACCATTGTATTGCTTGTTCAAAAATATTTACCAATATATAGTATTTTCATACATTTTTCTCCTCACTTTAAAATTTAGCCTATTTCTACTAAATTAATGTTGATATCAAGATACGTGAAGAAGTGATGACTCTTTTCATTGTAAAAGATAACATTCCTGTAAGTATAGTTAATTATATTAGTGACACATAAGATAGCAATCTGCTTCGAGTTTTTAACCAACTTATTGTGTTTAGAAAACTTATTTATCATTGTGTCTAAAAAACTTATTGTGTTTAGAAAACTTATTTAATATGAAGTAGAAAGCTACTAATGCTAAAATAGGAGAAGATCACTAGCCATCGATATTTGTATAAAGTAAAACAAATTTGACATCATATCCCAATTAGAAAGTACAATAAAAAGATAATACACGACATAGTCTTCTAACAATCATGAGATATGTGAAATGTCATAACAGAAATGTGGTTACAATAAAATCAAAGGATTTATGTTCTTTTATAAGTTCCTTTATAACAACTCACCTGATCTTAGAAATAAGAAAGCTACCGAATTGTAACATCGGGGATCATTTCTTCGTTGCCTTGTTGGGCTAATTCGGTGCCCAATTGTTTATGTCTAGATTTAAACAGAAATTATGCTAAGTGTTGAAGACTCGCTGATTGGACATCAGCGAGCAATGAAGGACTCGCTAAGTGCAAAGCCTCAGCGAGCAACCTCAGACGTATTCAAGTCAGAGATATCTTCAAGGAAGTCGAAGATTACTTGAAGACATACTCGTCAGTTGGGATGGATATCAGTTGATATGTAGGTTGAATACGCTTATGGTTCTAAAGAGAGTCAGTGGTGGCAATACGCTAACAATCTTATTACCTTTTGAAGAAGAACAAGCTGAGCTTGTGATTCTCTCTAAGTGTGGTTTCGGCGGGATAATTCAATAAAGCAAAATGGCGAGATAAAGTGTCCTTGAATTATAGCCTGAACGTAAGTACAAAGCTGGTAAAAGTAGTGAACAGTTGCAAGAACTATTCACTAAAGTATGGGCGGGATGTTTCCAAGAATGGACGTGCATTTAATGCAGACGTACTTTACCACATGATTCTTAACACGTCCCAACTACCACCATTAAGGATACAACCTCGTATCACTATAAATAGAGAATGTCTTGAGGTCTAAATGATATTGCTTTTATTGTTGTCGTTATTATAAGCATTTACACCTTTGTCGAACTTACACAATAGTCAGCTGATCTTATCAGCAGGACTATACAAGTTCGCTTGTAAACTCGATATCTTATTGAGTTTACTTGTTCAAAGGGTAACCTTACATTGTTATTCAACAAGTGTGATTCATAGCACTCTGTAATACTTTGATTAGATCAATAAAGCATTACACGATTGAAAAGTTATTAATTGTGTTATCAGTTTAAAGATAAGTGTTATATTTCCAAAGAGACGTGTTAATTGAGACTTTCATGTCTTACTAAGCTAATTTTCTTGTATTGTATTGAATCTGAAGTTTATAAGTGAATCAAGGGGTAGTTGGTTGGATTCACTCAATATTTGTTATAATTTCTACAACTATAAATAGAGAATGTCTTGAGGTCTAAATGATATCGCTTTTATTGTTGTCGTTATTATAAGCATTTACACTTTTGTCGAACTTACACAATAGTCAGCTGATCCTATCAGTGGGACTATACAAGTTCGCTTGTAAACTCGATATCTTATTGAGTTTACTTGTTCAAAGGGTAATCTTATATTGTCATTCAACAAGTGCGATTCATAGCACTTTGTAATGTTTTGATTATATCAATAAAGCATTACACGATTGAAAAGTTATTACTTGTGTTATCAGTTTAAAGATAAGTGTTATATTTCCAAAGAGACGTGTTAATTAAGACTTTCATGTCTTACTAAGCTAATTTTCTTGGTTACGATGATATATTAAACAACTCTGCATAAAATAAAGTAGGATTATTGTTTCAAACTTTATTATGAAATATTGAAATTGTTGAAATTTCAGAAGAGATCGAGAAGGTAATTCCTCCATTGTATAATAGTAGTATGATATTGAGGAAAACTTTGGTTAACCGAGAAAACCTAAAAACTGAACCGCAGTACTGCAGTAGCCAATCCGTTTCGGTCTTGTAAAAACCAAAAATCAACTTCTCTTTGTTTTGAAACACTTATCCGCATCATGCTAACCTTTGCTCTTTGTGAAATATGCTTTATTTATTCAAGTTAATAGAGACATTGGTGTAATAAAAAAAAACCAGTAGATTTTGTATATGAGTTGCTCATTTTGGAAAAAATCATCTCTAACTATGGAAAAATGATTCATGCGAAAGTGAAACAAAATCCTTCCCTTTCGAGTATAGCTTCGTTAAACTTTTGTCAAAATTATACATCCTAATCATTTCTGCCATTAAAAGTTTTACTGAAACAGACAAATTATATGAAGTTATGAACTACTCTAAAATGCTTTAAAACCCGTAAATGGGTATGTGGGTATGTGTATGTTAGGAAATCGGATAAAAATGATATTATTTTTTTTGAGAAACTTTTCTCGTCTTTATTCCGAGTATACAGAGGAGGTTTCATTTTGGGAAGTCGAGCATTTTTAACTTTGATGTGTGCGTCTTAATCAATATCCTCGTGGTTGTGTTAAGACTTTTCTCTAACTATCACAAGATGTTCACCGAATGACGGTTTCAACCTAAATATTTTTCGAGAATTTGGAAACACCATACCATTATGCTAACTTGGAGATGGTTTATTGTCTTCTTTTATTGGATTTAATAGTGTGATCATAAACTATCACTAGAAGTCATCTTAAGTTCTTTTGTGAATCTATTGAAAAAGTAGTAAAAACTTTATTTTGTTAAAAATGCTTTTTAACTCATTTTCCATGTTTCCCTTAATATTACCGTTATCATCTCTAATCTCTAAATCTACAATGCATAATGTATGATAAACACACGTGTCATTGTCTCATTGTCTACTATATACATAAGATGCCGTAATTCTATGGTAATCTAAAGTATAATTCGCGTTTTAATGAGAAAAGGCGTCTTTTCGCATAATAAAGGAGACGGAGCTACCTCAAGTGGTTCACTTAAAACGATTGATTAAAGCTGAGATGGTCTCGAACCTAGAAACCAATATATTTTCATTTTGTAACTTACTCGGCCGCCGTCTTGATCAACTTCAAATCTTTTCACGAACTGTCGATTTTGTTCCTGATCTCCATGTCCTTCTTTGAGTCTTATCGCCTTGTCTTTGCCATTACAATGCTTGCTAACTATGCAACTACTTACGCGCTATGCGCTTCAAAGAAAGAATGATGTTCATGGAGATCAAGAAACGGATTTCTTGTGATCATCGTGAGATCAAAGTTATAACTTTTGCTTTGAGACGTTGATGTTAAGTATAACTGTTTTAGGTTGAAGAAGCTAATGATCAGTTATATTTATAGTACGTATATAGCGATTGTAGGTTCGACGAAGTCATCATTCACGAGGTATGTAGTTACAAAAATCTAGAGAAAAAGTTATGATATCATCTCCCGTGACTTTTGGAATTTAAACGTTCGTACCTATGCCTTTGGAGTTACAAAATCATGTAATTAGAAGAAACTTTTCAGCCTACGTATTGTGGTCGAAAATTAAAGGACAACTTACTAAGGAAAATGATTAATGTAATAAACAAATTCATACTGGCTAAACAAATTCAGTTTATCAGTTAAATATTTAAGCCAAAATCGAACATCACTTTAGGTGGTTAATTTTAAATAAATCATATTCATCATTACAAGATCGAATTTCTTTATAGTAGCATTTTCACGTTGTAACGAGTAACAAATGAAGAATATCAATAATAAACATGTTTGTTTAATATTATAGAATGTAATAGCGCGGAAAACCATAATTTTCTTTATAGTAGCATTTACATGAAATAACTTATTACGCGGAAAACCATAATTTTCATTCATTAGTCTTTTATGTTTTTTTCATTACATCTTAAAATAGAATCACAACTACATAAGACTGGGCGTAATAAATGACGAACGACTGAGTATTGGACACCCAAAACGCGACGACCCTTATTACGGTCCTTAGCCAAGACGCGTATTCGAAGGCAAAAAGAGAGGACTCGGTCGATTTCAAGACCGAGTCGTGTGAGTTGTTTGTGCACAAAAAACAAAACACAAGAGTCAAAAGAACTACCGTTTATGCTATGTTTTTTTTTTAAAGTCTTTAAATTTTATATAATCTATCCCTATAAATATCACAATACTCCTCCATTGTATTCACACTTTCAAACGCAATTTTAATGTATACATCTAATCTTCTCAACTCAAAATATGTCTCAAAAAACTCTCAGAACCAAAACACTAAAAACCCGACATCAACAAAACATTCCAACCCCAAATTCTAATTTTTGTTTGGGTCACTCTTTTCACTCTTTTCAAAATTCATAACCAAACACTCCTTCTCTTCTGCTACTACGAGCTGGTGTCTTTCCTCACCAACCTATACCCAATATCTCTCTATAGATCAATGGGTCATCCTCATATCCTAACACTCATAAGCATCGTTGCTTATGTTTTCAAGAGTCAAGTGAATTTCATAATGAAATGCGTCTCATTATCAAACACATTCCTTACATTAGATAGACTTACAATCCATCACTTCACAATAAATCCCCTCACATACAAACCTTGGTCCTCACATCTCGCATACATCTAGTCTCAAATTCTTCGACGATTCTTCTCACTTCTAAACGTTTCTTCTATCTTCTAATAGTCTTGTTATTATTAAAAATCCTTCTATATCCATTGACAACTTAATTATTTCATCCGAAATATTTAAGTAATTTGCAAAATGAAAATGTCACTCCTTCGTTAAACTTTCCACTTTCTAAAAAGTGAAGAACATAAAGAAGATATTAAATCTTCAAGTGTTATCGAAAGGAACACATGCAAGCATCAAGTTAGTTAATGTCAAATGATATCTCAATCATATTCTGACAACCTCTTGTCAACAACCTTCCTTCTTTATGTCTCGCACTAATAAGGCATCTAGACGACTAACAAATGTATACATGTTTAACGGCAACAGCACGGCACGCACGGAAGTGTACGCACACACGCCGCCCGTTCGCCCCCCGCTTTAGCGGAGGCCCCGGCGCTCGCACAAGAACGAGGCGCGCACACAAACACACAGAACAGACATATCCTTCTTCGTTCTGCTGCTTTAACGGAATGCGAACACTTTTCTTACCTTAAAATGAGGTCTTTTCACTTCTAAACATTCCTTTTTACTTCAACAGTCCTCTTACTTCAAATAGTCTTCACACTTCTTAATAGTGATTCCTTCACTTAAATATGTCACTTTTCACTTCTAATAGTATTTTTGCTTCTAATTTCACTCACTCCTAAACTTTTTTTTTTTCACTTCTAATAAGTCTTATTCACCTCTAAAGCTGGTTTTCTCGACTTTTATACGTTGTTCTTTTCTCCTTACTAATAGTCTTGTTAGCTATTAAAGATCCTCCTATATCTCATGACAACTTAGAATATATTCATTCATCCGAAATATTTAAGGAACTTTGTGCGAAATGCAAATGTCACTCCTTCAGCAAAACTTTTCCACTTTCTATGAATGTGAAAAACATAAAGAAGTATTTAATCTTCAAGTGTTAATGAGTCACCACACACATTTTGCGTCTCTCATTATTTCTTCCTACCATAAAAGAATCTACACCTCATTTTCATATACCTACATTTCTTCCTCAACGTTGACAAACAACAAAACACCAAACAAACCTTTGAATTTTCAATCGTCCACCTTTGTCTCAATAGACACATGCACATTAATTGGTAGTCAAATGAAAATATCTAAGAATAATCTTTCTGACAGAAACCAGCGAAAAAAACCTTTTTTCAACACATTCCTTTTTAGTTTCGCTCATGCCTTCAACCACTTTTTAGCTTCTATGGAATTCATTATCCATTTCATTCTCATCCAAGAAGCATATCGGTTTCGCATCTCGCCTTTATCTTTCTCTTTTCTTATCCTTTTAAAATATATATTTTGGCATAAACTAGCCAAGATATATAGAGTCATTCCGTTCTACCTTTAAAAGGTCATTCACAGAAAGCGCTTAGTGGTCAATCAATAAACAGATCTCATTCTCGATTGATGTAAAATTTAGTTGAATCTTAGTCATTAAACATACGTCGTCGAGTATTTTTATTTTAATCAATTAGGCTTGTTGATAATATAAAATAATGTGTTTGCATAATTGGTATATGTATTTCTTATTCTATTCAATGTGCATATTTTAGGATAATAACACCTAAAAGTGCATGTCTAATTGGGGCCGTGCTAATATCTTGCTAAATAATATATTATATATATACTATATATAAATTATAATATATAATATATATGATATATATATGAAATATTTATTATGTGTGTGTGTGTGTAGTGTGTGTGTGTGTGTGTGTGAGTGTGGTGGGTGTGTTTGTATTGTGTGTTGGTTGTGGGTGTGTGCTCGTTCGCGCGGCGCCGTGGGCACTTCTGTCTACTAACTTTGTTTTGTAACACAAACATCTAATTCTTGATTCTTTGCGGTGCCTCCAAACGTACAATTGTGCAGTACGACCAAGGGGAGGAGAACTTACAAGCGTTCCCACCTTATAAATTGAGAATTCATCGAAACGTCCTTGAGTTTCGAATGGTAGTTTATTTGCGATCTATGGATCCGCTAGGAGTCACTATGCAAGATATGCAATTATCATTGGTTGCAATGAACAAGTGGAGCTCGAAGATATGTGAGTAAATAGCATGGGCGTTGGTTAAATCTCGGTTTGTATATGATAGATAGACTTCACTGTGAATTGTAAGCAAGCTCACCTTATTGTGAATGATATGTATAGTGTGGATAATCAGAATATAATGAAGGGATCGTCCATACTCCAAATACTTTCACACCTCCTCTACTTTCGAAATCACCTTCAGTGTCTTCTCCTGACTTTCAACTTGTATCCTTGAATGTCCTACATATTCTTCATGTCTTCTTCTCATCTCTCACGACCGTCTTCTAAATTTTCATAGAAACACAAAACACTTCAACACTTCACATATTTCTTCTCACAACTCCAACCCATATACTACTCGGTAGCACCTACTAACCTTAATACTATTGTTCCTCCAGACCTATACACTCTTTAAGCAACCTACCTGCTCGTTCTCAGTTTCTTCATCTTCTGTTTTCTTATGACCTTCCTCTTAACAATCCAAGAAACTAAAAAATTACCTTTCTAAACCTTTATTTCCCATGTCTTTTCCACATGCCTTTAATGTTATATAGACTGCGGAGCACACTAGTCATCTGTTACATATCCTTATTAAACTATATACTCGCTGGTGGTAGAACCATACCTTTCTTCTAATTCCTTTCTCCACCTATATACCCGAACACTTTAGCCTTCTATTCATACCTCCAACCTAAATTGCTCCTACCTAAATCTAAGAAAAAACCTTTTTGTTATCGACAAAAGGGGGAGAAGGAATGTAAACGTCGTAACTTTAAACTTTAAACTATGGTTTTATAATTTTACATATTTTGGGTACATCATCAAAAAGGGGGAGACTGCGTTAGAGCAAATATTACGATATATTAATCCTAGTATCATTCTCTTATATTTTAGGTGACGACAAACCTGTAACGGTTAGTAAAACGATAACGAGTAAAGTTCACAAAGTTAACTCGTAAGATGAATACAGTTCAACTCACGATATCTCACCATCCCTATCCACCACAATTCACGGATATCTCGCCTTTTTATCAGCCACAAGTATAAAATTTATCAACTCGATCTCGTACATCCCGAGAACTCCTCACTTATATGGGCTTAACTAGATTGATAGGGCTATTGCAAATGGGCTATAGCCCTATTAAGGCCCAATAGAGTTTACGTGCCCATTAAGAGGCCCAATTAGGATTTTGCCCAATTAAGGCCTATTTAATGGCGCCAATAAAGCCCCCAATCAAAAAGCTCTAGAGAGATGGAGAGAAACTAGTGAATTCAAATTTGAATTAATCTTATAGAACATATAGGGAAACTAGTTGGTGCATGCTTTTGTCCAAACACCCTTTTATCCATTGGACAAAAGAGACATCCCCAAGTCAAGACTTCTCTATATAAGCCAAGGCTTTCTCCCCCCTACTCCTTGATGCAAAACCTACGAAATTTACTACACAACCACATACATAAATGATCTATTTCCTTCATTTCTTGATCATGGTTCCTATACAACAGAGGCGAATTGATCAAGGGTTATGATTCTATGTTAGTTCCACTAATATCAAGGGGTATGTAGTGAAGTATAGAATGTCTCTACATGGAAGTGATCATTTTTGATTACTTGTATATCATGTAGTAGATTGGATTGCATAGAAGTGATTACATTTGTTCAATGTGTAGTCATAGAAGTGAGTTATATTACGATTTATCTATGCTTTAGATTTCATGAGTATTATGAGTAGATTCGTAGAGTGGTACAAATCTGGATAGTATTGATATATTTGTGTTGGTTTAGTATTTTAAGTCGTCAAAGAAGTATCAAGAGTGATTGTGGAATATTGGTACTAGCTAAGATTCATGACATCGACAGATCTAGCTTATGTGACAATATTAATAATGTAAGTGATCGGCGGGTTTATGTGTTTAGGGCCATAAAAGAAAAGGTTTAGGTAATGTTGGGGGGACCACAAACGTAATGGAGGTTTTGTTAGTAACCCGCAGTGTAATTACTTCGAACGTCTATCTTAAGTGGTCGGAAAAATAAATAATAAAGGCAATGGTTTTTATAGGTGAAAAATAATGTAAGCAACGTTATAAGGTTTTCTCCGCCGAAAGGGAGCTTGTTGATTAGTGAAGTAACTCTCGAGTTGGATACTCGGGGAGTGGAGTAGGGCGAAGAGGAGCTTCGTGACCGAACCACTATAAATCACCGTGTTCGGTTTGCATTTTCTTTTACCTTTCGCTTTACTTATTTCTTTACATTTATCGCTTTACTTTTACACTTGCATTGTGCTCATGATTGTGTGAATTGTTGTGTATATTGTGTTAGTTATGATTGTGTAGCTCTTTGTAGTAAACATTGTGAGTGTGGTTATATTGTTAGAATATGCGCTAGTTATTGTAAATCTATTATCGACACTTCTCATATTGCGTCAAACTTGATTGGTGATTTGATACGAAAGATCTAGTCCAAAAACCTCTTTTGGAGGCGGTCCCCATAAACCAGGCGGCCCCCTGATTTAGTCAGACTGCCTTTATATATTTATGGGACCGCCAAAAGAGAGTGATGTAGTGTATGCCATATTTTTTAAACAGAAACGTATTCACCTCCCCTCTACGGTTTCCACAAAGGGAAATAGGGGAATCGAGAAGAGGCTACAATGCTCACAACTGCAAATGGAAATCATAGATTCTTCCTAAAGTTGGTCAATTTTGCACGATTTACGACAATGAAAAATGAAGAAACAAAGTGGCTTAAATGACTAAGCGTGTTTGATAATGCCGTATCTGAAAATCGTATGATATGCGATCAGAAATTCACACTTGTTGAGCTGTGGAAAGTTTAAGACAACATTGAAATTAGAAAGAGATAAAAATGCCAAAAATTTACAAAACAAAAGCCGATGCACAAAAAAATGAAAGACATCGAACTCCGCCTCATTCAGAACACTAAACTCAACACATGGTGGTTTAAATCGCAATGACGAGGAGAAAGAGGTTTAGGGAGTTCGACCAATGGACAGGGAGTCAGGGACAAAGCTAGGAAGAAAGCGTCATCCTTAACAGTTCCTTCAAAATCTTCAGTTACTGCTCTCGCACCATTTATTGATTTGTTACTCGTTAAATAAAATACATCCACTCAGGTCTCTTTTCCAAAAAGAAGGAAGCACAAGAATTTTATTTTGAGATGAATGGGTGATAAATGAAAATGGAAGATAGAAGCAACAACAAATAAAAATAGAAGAAAAGAAGTTCCAACAAAGGTAATAAGAAATTGAGCTACAACATCAAATGTTCCTCTTCCAACAAGAAAACATCGCAAAAAATACATTTTTTCTATCATACACCCGATGAACATTTGACCGAAAGACAACGAGAAACAGTGTTTGAGATGAAGCAAAAATCAAAGAGAAATATAATTTAAATTATTGCTTTAAGTTTTTAACTTTTAGTGTTTTTTATTTTATTTGAATTATTAATGTAATGTTTTTGAATTGTTAATGAAATTTTAATTTTAGCGTTGAGAAAAAATAAAATTGAAAAAAATAAAAGTCGGTGGTGAAGTTGGTTGTCTTATTACACTAAGTTTTTAGCGAAGTTGTTTGTAGAAAGAAAAAGTTGAAGTGACGCTATGGTGGTTGTGGTGAATCTGGTCTCGGAGTGCTCCTTATTAGAGCATAGGTATCGTGGCTCAAGCCACTTTGCCACTTCAGCGCCACCTTGACATCTCACTTTTAACACTCACACACAAAATACTCATCCCTCATAACTCAAGCCAAAAGGCATCACCCACTAATTAATTTTATTTTTTATTTTTTTCAAACAAACTAAATTTCATTAATTTAAATAAACATACAAATTACAATACGCAAATAAAAAACATTACACGAAATTTAAAAAAACAATACGAAAACTAAAAAACATTACACGAAAAGAAAAACACAAATCATATTTGATTTTATATTTTTTCCGCCAATTCAAACAAATTAGAATGAATATCGTAATCTTTCCAAGATTCATCTTTAATTTCTAGGTTTTTCTTAAACGTTTTAGTCCGTTATTACCTAATTTGACTTTTTCCACTTCCCAAACCAATTCCTGCCTTCAAACTCAATTCTTCGATCGTATTGATTTACCAGTCCAGCCTCGTTGGGGATAAACGACCCGGGAAAGCTCTATACTACTTCTCGGTTTTACTGATTGTGTTGGTTTTTACACTTAGATATATATTTTATATTTTATTATATATTATATATATTTACGGTGTGAATCCATACGATCAGTGTAAAAGAAAGAACAAAAAGGCGATGTTCTTTAAAGTCGATTTTGCCAAAGCATACGACTCGGTTCGTTGGGATTACTTATTAGAAGTGCTTGAGGCATTTGGTTTTGGGCGAACGTGGTGTAATTGGATTCGGGGTACTCTTACTTCTGCTAAGGCTTCTATCTTGATTAATGGAAGTCCTTCTAAAGAGTATTATTGCCATCATGGTCTCAAATAAGGAGATCCTCTTGCTCCATATCTCTTTATCTTAATCATGGAATCTCTTCATTTATCTTTCAACCGGGTGGTAGACGAGGGCTTGTTCAAAGGTATTCAATTACCAGGTTCGTTATCCTTATCTCACCTCTTTTATGCAGACGACGCTATGTTTATAGGAGAATGGTCCAATGAAAATCTGAGTGGTATTATCAACATTTTAAAGAGCTTCTTTCTTGCTTCTGGACTTCAAATAAATATCCTTAAAAGTCAACTGTTGGGTGTGTGCGTTCCGCACCAAGTGGTAGAGCAGGCAGCCTCTTTGATAGGTTGTTCTATTATGAGCAACAAATT